>LOJH01057717.1:0-11514 GCA_001685095.1 Ellobius talpinus | reverse complement strand
ACCTTCCTAGACCTGGATGGAGGAGGAGGACCTTGGACTTCCCACAGGGCAGGGCATCCTGACTTCTCTTAGGACCGGAGAGGGAGGGGGAGGGAAATGGGGGGATGGGAGGAGGCGGAAATTTTTAATAAATAAATAAATAAATAAAAGATACAGGGACAGCTCTCACAAAAAAATAAATAAAATAGCAAAGTGAAAGTAAAAATAAAAAACTAAAAACTTTAATGAACATAACTATTATTCTCAAAGATTTAAGGAATATACACCATTTCTACTTTTCATCTTATCTAGAAATGAGTTTTGAAATCTGTGTCATAAGCAAGAACACTAGCTTCATGTCCTTAACTTTCATCTCAAATGAATGCTTGGTGCTTCCTCCAACCCTGGGTACTTCCTGAACAACTTCCAGCAGATCAGGGAGCACAGGGGGCTACAGACAAAAGGCAAAGCACATTTTAAATACTCGAGGATCCTTGGGTAAGTTAAAGGCCTAAGTGAGAGAAATCCTCAAATTTCAAAGCCCACTATAATACTTAAATAATTTTTGAAGTACTTCTAAGAGCTATCTATTGCAGTTTTGTTTTGTTGAAATGTTTTTCACATCACTCTGGATTCCACAAAGAAATAATGAATTGCGTTTTTTATTCTTCTTAATTCAACTGATAAGAAAGCACACATTAATTAAAAGTAAGCTTTTTAATACTCCAAAATAGAAATGAGCTTTTAATGTGAATTTTCCATTTTGAAACAATGCATGAAAATGCATGGGTGACAATGTACCTCAAAAATGTTAGTGTATACAAGACAT
The DNA here is from genome assembly GCA_001685095.1 of Ellobius talpinus. NCBI lineage: Eukaryota > Metazoa > Chordata > Mammalia > Rodentia > Cricetidae > Ellobius > Ellobius talpinus. Next base: position 10,706 of record LOJH01057717.1, on the reverse strand, counting down.
TCTTAATAACCACAAAATATGTTTAAGCAGGCCTGGAATGCCTGGTACCCCTTTTAACATTTTTATTTGCTGATGAACCAACAATGTTTGGCATAATTAACACTAAGATCTTCAAAACTCAATGACTGAAAATAATTGCCACTCTCTTTTCTTTCCTGAGTACTCAGAAGCCCAACTTAAAGATTTAGAGCTGACTGGGCAAACATAAAGAGTGTCAGAGGCAGTGACCACTGACATGCCATTCAAGGCCCAGGGAAGGGCGTTCGGGCTTGAATGCCTTTAAACTGCTCATTGGTAAGATCAGCTATCAGCGAGATGCAGGGTAAGTCAGCATTATTCACTGAGCCTGCTATGACCTTAAAATCACTGCTCCTGGGGCATGTTCAACCACCAATTAGTTTCTAGGCTCACTGGACATCCACTCCTCAGTAAAGGCACTGGTCCTTCATTCCACAGTGTTGATGAAGTGTGTGTGATGGCTTTCTCTTCACAGCTTCCCTCCTGAATCCGCCCCATCTTGGGCTAATGCATTCGGTCACCTGAACCCCCCTCAGTTATCACGGAATGTGATACTTTTACTTCAAAACTATCATAATTTAATTTGATCACCATGAATGCTATTGTGACCATGAAAGCACATATGTAGACCAAGGTAAAAGAAAATAATCCATAAGATAGTTAAATATAAAAGATCAGATTCCCTTTTACTCAAAATGGTTATTTTATCAGCTGTTATCATTCTTGAGAGAGGAAATTTCTTTGTTGTTTTTAAGCAATCATTAATTAGCAAAAATATACTGTTTTCACTGTTTCTAAAAAGTTTTTAAAATATTTTTTCTTTGGACAGAAAAGAGTATTACATATAAGGGAGCATACTTGAAAAATAACTTTAAGATAATATCGCACCACGATAAAAGAATAAAAGGGCTGTCCACAGTTTCTACTCAGTAAGATATAAAAAGCCAAGGGCAGAGCCAAAATTGGATATTTGGGAGGGAAATAGTTATATAAGTAAAGCTACCCTGAAGATAACTGTAAAGAGAGGATTTGGAGACAGGATAGAGGTATGTCAGCCAAGACTTAGCTGAGATGCCCTGCACAGCTTCTCTCCCAATAACCAGAGGACAGCACTTGAGATTGGTACTCTGAGTCTTGCCCCTCCTGTGATTATGAAGATAGAAAACCCTCTCCCTCAGCTGAGGGGTCAGCCTTTAATTCATGCCCAGCGTCCTTGCAAAATGATCTGATGGAGGTTTGGTTCGGCCTTTTTAAAAGAGCTTTCTTAAGATATAATTACCATGTGTTAAACTTCACCCATGTAAAGAGAACAGCGAGCTGACAGTTCCTCACATATTTAGAGTTCTGCAGCAAGTGTTTCAATCAAGTTTTGAGCAATCTCATATGGGGGGAGCAGGGGAGACAGACCTCATTCTCTTCATCCTCTATGGTTCCCTTCCTAGAGTAACTGCTTGTCTACTTTCTGTCTCTATAGATTTCTCTGCTCTGGACAGTTCACACAGATGGGATTTTTAAATCGTGTTCTTTGTGACTGATTCCTTATATTTAATATGATGCTTTATGAGGTACATCGACATTTTAGTGTGTATTAATAACTCATTCCTTCTTATTGGTGAAATGTCACTGAATGAATTAATGTTGTTTACCCATCCCCTGACTTTTTACAACAACACAAAATAAAGCCTGGGAACAATAGTTCATAACCTATGCTTAGATGCACTGGTGAAAAATCTCCTTCCAGATATGAATTATATGTCAAATTAGTTACAGATGTGTTCTGTAAATGAGATGAATATGGTGGTTTTAATAAGAATATGTTTGGATGCTTGGTCCCCAGATAGTGACCTGTTTGGAAAGGATTAGGAGGTGTAGCCTTGATGGAGGAGGTGTGTCACTGTGGCTGGGCTTTTAGGTTTCAAAAACCCACACCAGGTCTCTTTTTCTGCCTCAGGATGTAAGGTTCTCAGCTACTGCTTCAGCACCATGCCCGCCTGCTACCATTATGCTTCCTGCCATGATGATCATGGACCAACCCTCTGAAACCGTAAGCAAGTCCCAATTAAATGCTTCCTTTTATAAATTGTTTTGGTCACATGTCTCTTCACAGCAATAGAATAACAACTAAGTCAGTGAACTTAACTGATTTGCAGAGTTTATAACTTATGTTTATAAGATATGCATAATTACTAAATTTGAATAATATCAAGAATCAATATTTCTGTAGTAATAACAAAATTCATAGACAAGTATTTGAATAATGTCCTTATAATCTTACACTTAAATGTACAACTCCCAAATTCTCATACAGCATCATTCACTGTGGTACAGAACTAACAGTAAGCCAGAGAAATTAATAAAGTATAGTGAATGTTTATTATGAGATATCATGTGTTGAGCAGATACAACAAACAGAAGTATGCAACAAAATGGATAATCTTGCAATAAAACACTGAGTGTCAAGAAAATAATCTGGAAACAATATATCTATCATAGTAGTATAATATAAACTGAAAATACATACCTCAAGCAGTAGCACACATTTTAGATGAGCACATTCAAACAAATGAATTTTAAACATAGGATTAACTTTATCTGGAGTCACAGATTTGAAAATGGGGACATTATTGTTTTTCAGAAATATTTGTTTCCTGGAGAGAGAGATTATATTTTGCTTTCCTATTGGCAACCATCTGGGACATGTATACTGCTCTGGCCAATAAGAAACCACCCCATTGCACTAATGTTATATAGATTTGGGGGTAGGGTGTGATAAAATACACAGCTCCTACCCTTAAGAATACCAGTAAAGAATTACACAAAATGAGGGGAGCATGAAGAGAATCAGTTGCTCTAGTAGAATGCCCATGCCACAGTGAGCAGCAAAATGTGAGCTTTAGTCCTATTCTCTTAATAGCTCAAAGCCCTCAAATCTCTTAATCACTATGTATCTCCATTTCTGCATCTGAAAATGAGTGAAGGGGATGGATGGTTCTCTCAGCTCTAAATATTTCTAATCCTTTACTTTTGTGTTTCTCTAAGAAAGTAGCATGTTGATGCGTCATATTTATACAAAGTAGCATGTTATGTGTCACATATATACAAAACAGCATGTTGATGCTTCACATATATACAAAGTAGTGTGTTGATGTGTCATATATATACAAAGTAGCATGTTGGTGTGTCGTATATACAAAGTAGCATATTATGTGTCATATATACATATATATACAAAGTAGCATGTTATGTGCCACATATATACAAAGTAGCATGTTATTGTCATATATACAAAGTAGCATGGTATGTGTCATGTATACAAAGTAACATGTTTATGTGTCTTTTACTTGCAAAGTAGCATGCTACATGTCATATATACAAAGTAGCATTTTGATGTATCTCATCTATATATGAATTGTGTTTTTTATTTTATGTATTTTATGTATTTTATATAATTATAATATATAATATATAAAATAAAAAACACAATTCCAACCAAAGATAAAATGTACTCCTCTTAAATGATTAACTACACCAAATTTTTATGGACATAAGAATGTCATAAATGTGTTTTATTAAATAAAAAACATGGATAATTGAGTATAGAATGTCTTCATCAACACTAAAGTGGAAAAGGAATTAGCAGAATGTTTGTTATGTATGACAATGAAGGCAAATGATATGCCCATGACTGTGGCTATAATAAAGACTGATAGAAAACAGATTTTAGACAGACTGTTGATGGAAATCCTCGGCACTGGACAGAAATATGTGATTTGACACTGTATAACCTGGCTTATATGGTGCTGAAAGACAGACAGGCAGCAAGAGGCTGTTGAACTCAGTTGAATTACTGAAGTGAATGAGAATAGAAGAGGGGCTTGCAAGATGGCTCAGAAGGTAAAGGTACTTCTTGCCAAGCCTGAAAACCCGAGTCTGATCCTTGGGATGAACATGATGGAAGGAGAGAAATGACTCCCATGAACTGTCCTCTCACCTCTAAGTGTGCACCATGGTGTAAGTGTATATATACATGTATGTACAAATACACAAATGAAAAAATAAAAAGTGGAACAGAAGAGGAAGACCATATCCATAAAGCCCTAATTAATTGCTGATATCACAAAAGCTGGTAGGTACTTACTGACATTTAACAAATACCTCCTAAGCTAAATTTAGATCCTATTTCAACGAAGACATTTTACTTTCCCCAAATATTCATGAAGCAATCATGGAGATCAACTTTTCACTGAACCATTTGGCCAGAACTGTTCCTTCAGGTAAACAGTTCACATGGGATAAGACCTCCTGGGCTCTTTTGTTTGGCGCTTTTCCACCAATTGGCAAACAGAATGTACTCAGAAATAAGTTGCATGACAGTTGGGACTTCACATGCCTCTGTGCCCTCTTGCTGGTGGCACACACCATCTTCAACTACAGTTCACTGCTGTGGCCAGAGGAGCAGCAGGTGGCAATTGACTTCAGTTCGATCGACCAGAAGCAAGGAAGGCACGGATGGGTGAATCTCAGATAGGCAAGGCTCACGAGGGCATTGGCTCCAGAATGTCTCTTGTTATTGCTGTGCATTTACATGTTTGCTGCTGCCATTTTTCTCCGGTATCTGGCATGGTGTGAATGGGTGTGAGGGGAGGATCCCCACTGCCTTTAATGTAGTGTGATTATCTCATGGAAATATCCTGTTCTATTGGGTATTTTTTTAACCTATGATTATTATGAAGATGATTTCCTCTTAAACTATACTGTTCAATTGAAGCAATGATTTTGCACAATAACAGTGTTAGTTTAAATAGAATTTCGAGGTTGGCGGCGGGAGTGATCTGCAAGCGAAACCTCCACCATGAGTCTCCTCAATAAACCCAGAGGAGCTGCAGAAGCGGGAGGAGGAGGAATTCAACACAGGCCCCCTCTTGGTGCTCATGCAGTCAGTCAAGAACAACACATGAGTGCTCATTAACTATCGCAAGAAGCTCCTGGGGTGGGTGAAGGCCTTTGACAGGCACTGCAACATGGTGCTGGAGAATGTGAAGGAGATGTGGACTGAAGTCCCTAAGAGTGGCAAGGGCAAGAAGAAGTCCAAGCCTGTCAACAAGGACCACTACATCTCCAAGATGTTCCTGCATGGGGACTCAGTCATCGTGGTGCTATGGAATCCGCTCATCGCCGGCAAGTAGAGTAGAGGCCTCTTCCTTCCATAAGAGCCTGCTCCCTGCCCTGCCGAGCCCTGCCCAATGGGATGGAAATAAAACCCTGTGTTTTTGTTAAAATAAATAAATAAATAAAAATAAAAAAATAGAATTTTGATGACTAAGTATTTTTAATAAATATAGTAAGGGATTATGATAGAGATTAGTTTAGTGAGAAAATTAGTAAGTTAAAGGCAAGATATAGTGTTGTCCTTGCCCCTAATAAAGCAGGGGTTGCAGAGGATATAAAATAAGAACAAAGAAGTGTCATGAAACTAGGACTTAAGAGTTTCTCTTGAGAAGCCATATAGACCGCGGCTTAGTTTAATGATCAAGGAAAATTATTGTGTCCCAGAAGTTAGACTAGCTCAGGTTCTTTTCATCTTAATGTTAGGAGATGTGTTCACAAGTTTCAGTGTGCATCACAGCTGAAACAAAACTTTAAATATGACTTAAGGTTAGGTTGAAATGTTTTTGTTAATGGCTTTGAGGTATAAAATCTTGGAGAACAATTTAAAGTTTAGAAAGGCACACTTTCAGTAGCTGAGTGAGGGACTCATTGGGGTCAGGGAACAAAACAATGGCAGCCTGGCTATTGCTGGCTAATGTACCTTTCTTGCTAGGATGTGTTGATGATCAAAGATGATCACCAACTTATACCCATTTCTGCCCTCAGCTTCCTGACATAAAAAACTGTTGATGGATGGGTATGTGCTCTGAGGAGCTAAAGTAGAGATACTGATTGTGTTCCATATATAAAAGTTTAGACTTGTGATGTTTTAAGTGTTTTTTTTATAAAATTATCTTTTGAGATAAATAATAAAGTGATTGATCCTTTCTTTCTAACAGCAAAATGCAGCCTGCCTGCAGAAGAACAGGCTGAGAAAAATTCCTTGCTTGCTCATACTCTGTTGATCTATAACAAGTTGTGTGGACATGAATGTATGTGGGTTCTTGGGAATAATTTGTTTTTCACCTGTAACATAGAAAATGTTTAAATCATGTAAAGAATATGGAAAACAGGCAGATTACACACACACATACGCATGCATGCACACACATTTATACACACAAAATGTTTTTATTTATTCTTTGTGAATTTCATATATGTACACAGTGTGTTTGAATAATATTAAACCCCTACTTCTGGTATAGCTTCTCCCAGATTCCCCTACCATGCTTCCATCTAAAGTCCATGTCCTCTTTTCATAACCCTGAGTCCAGAGCTGTCTAAATATGCATAGGTGTAGTGCCATCCACGGGAGCCTAGATAACCTATCAGGGGACACACCAGGGAAGAAAACTAACTCTTCCAACCCCAGAAGCTTTTAAGCTCCTCAGCTAGGGGTGCAGCTTCGTGAGTCCTCCCCATCTGCTGAGAGTTCATAGGTGCAGCCACTCTTCCTTCACGGCAGTCACCCCCATCTGTCCCTTACGCCCTTTCCATCCCTTCTTCAGCAATAACATTCCCCTAATCTTGCGGTACAGGGGTAATCGCAAATGTTTTACAAAAGAAAGCGAGTTATAAGAATGATGGGGGAGTCAAAGTATCCCAACATTCTTTTCACTGGAGAAACAAATGAATGACACTATGCATGTGGACACATTCTAATCTGCATCTTGAAGTTCGCAGTAGCAGCAGCCCCGTAACAGTGCTCTGCACACAACAGCCTGCACCTGCCTAGGGAGCCTAGCACCATTACTGCCATGACACTTACTAGAGGGTGACAATAACAGGCAATGCTTAAAAGACTCTCCTTGTGACTCTTAAGATAATGTAATGTTCTTCACGGTGACCCCATGAGAAAGCCGGAGCCCCAAACCACACACTTCAGTTTGTTTGCGCTGCTAACCCAAATGGTGGAAAGTGATGCTTATTGTTTTGTTTTTGTTTGGTTTTGTTTGGTTTTTCAAGACAGGGTTTCTCTGTGAAACAATCTTAGATGTCCTGGGACTCACTTTGTAGATCAGTCTGGCCTCGAACTCACAGAGATCCGCCTGCCTCTGACAAGTGCTAGGATTAAAGGTGTGAGCCACCACTACCACTGTTTATTGTTCTAAGACACTAGGCTTTGTGATATCTTTTTTCCTATCACCAGATAACTAGTAGACTCTACCCAGAAACTTGCCCTGATACCCCATTGGCCAAATGAGTCACGAGGTCACCACAGTTACAAGAGAACCTAGAGAATGTTTTCACTGGGTGTGTTCTTACTGTAAATAAAACCTGAGTTCTGGTTCTTCTACTGAAGAAGAGCCATGAGGAAATGGCTGGCAGGCATGTAACTGCTCCACTGTCACTTCAATTCGGACTTTCTCCAGAAAGAAAAGAGGTCCCCAGACAAGATGAGAAAGATAAGCAATATAAAGAGCCCGCAGCCCACAGAAAATCAGAGAACAACCCGGGACCCAGTAGTTGCTCTGAAAGCATCTCACTCCATAGACAAGGCAGTTTGCCTTGCACCATGCCAGTTAAATCTAGCTTGCATCTACGGTCTCCATGAGCAATCACACTGAGAAATCATGACGAACAGAGAAGAGAGACAGGAACACAGAAACGCTCATGTGATGTTTTAGAAAAAGGAAACAGGCAAACGGAAAGGCTTGAATGCTAACATCCATGATAAACCAGGTCACTGGGTGGGTGGTTAATCCACATCTAGAAAGCAGGGAGTGTTCAAGAACAGACAAAAGGCCTGTGTTAGGAGCGGTATGGGAAGTGCCAGGAGGTTCCTTCTTGCCTTCAGCCTTGGCCTTGCCTTGCCAGTGTTTTTAGCAGTGACTTAAAGACAGAAAGGGTATGCCTATCAAATGCTCATGTGACACATCTGGGAATGATACATATAATAACAGAATCAGGTTTTAAATGATCTTGACAGCTTACACTACTGTCATTCACACAGCTAGCTATCAGTTCTAAGGAATCATTTCATGGATTTCATTTCTGTCTCCACCAGAATGCTAAGTTACTCAGGCGGGTTGCTCAAAGCACCTCCTCTAGCTCCTTTAAAATCTCCAACAGTGTCCAGCAGAGTGCTGGGGACACAGTTGGCATTTCACTATAGTCAGAGAACTGAACTAAACCAAAGTAACTGTAGAGGAGTTTTGAATGAGTCACTCAGCTATGCATCATAATATCTTTTAACTTCCCCATTAGGCCATATGACTTGTTTCCTTCCAAGACACTATAAATGAAATTCTCTAGCATCTCACACTTCCTGAGCTACCACAGGCCCTTTGAAGACAGATTACAATCAGTACGATCTCAGAGGGTGCTTGAAAGCCTTTGCACTTTTTATTTACATATCTCATTTCAGTATTATGCCCAGTTCTGTGACTTCAGACTGAGCCCACTAGGCAGCGTACAGCGAGTGTTAGCGCTCCTGCCACCCACACAGAGCGAGAACAGACGTGCACCCCTGGCTGCAGAGCTGCACAACCTAATGTTTTCATGTTACAATTCAATATCATTGCAGGAAGATAAGCACTCCCCACAGTCGAACCTAAATAGACACGAAGAAGTCAAGCTCTATTGTTCAATGTCACAGGCAGCCACCCTGCATGATCAACCTTTATTCTTTCCGGGCTTCATTATGAAGATGATGCCTTCAACTGTGGTGACTAAAGCAGCTAAACTGCAAAGCGGGAAATGTATTGAACCTTTATAAGAGCAATACTGAGCAGCTTAAATGGAAAACCTACAATTAAATCCCAAAACTACACACTTCACCCTCAAGAAAATGCTAAATAGTTCCCCAACAGCATCCCTGATTTACATACCTCAATGGTGATAGGCCTGTCTACTCATGTGCTGCGGTCATGCTAACAGGAATGTCTCAAGTACTGTCCGAGAGAGTGTGGTCATGGTCATATTAACTCATGCATTTCAAAACTAACAAATTTCACCTCGGCATGCCAGGGACAGGAACTATGCTCAGCATGCCAGGGGAAGGAGCTTTTTCGTTTTCAAAAAGCTGTCTTTTGTCAGATGAAAAGCCCCGAGAGTAAAATATTTCAGTGTAGTTCAGTATTAACAATGGATATGCCATTAGATTACCATACAAGAGAATAAAGCGCCAAATGATACGAACCTTTTTCCACACTGTAGATTTTGATGTGAAATGAGTCTAATTATTTATTCATAGACTTTTCCTCTAAGGAGTTCAAAGCACTGTATTTTAAATCTTCAAACGCAGATTTCCTGAGCTTTAACATCTACTAGGGAGGACAGAAGACCCTGAGACAAGAAAGAAGATAAAACAGCACAAAGGGAAATGTTGGCGAGAAGAACCCAGGCACATTTCAAACAGAGGTGCGGGATTTTATCCATTCATTTATTCTTTCAGTCATTCAAGCATTTATTAAGCATCTATTAGAAGGTTAGATCCATGCCAGATGTTAGTGATGTAAAAACATCCCCAGCCCCGGCAGCTCTTCAGACAGAGGGATGACAGACACAGAAAATGATAATTACATGTGCCAAGTGCTATAACACAAGGAACCACTGGATTTGGGAAGACTTCAGCAGAAAGGGAAGATGTCAGTTATATTTAGAAGTGCTAGCAGCAGTTTGCCAGAGAATCCTAAGACAACTTGGAGATAGACGTTAACCTTATACTGCAATGCAAGGAACCGTCTGAAGCTTTGACCTGTTCAAGGAGCCTGAGAAAGTCAACAAGGCTTCGAAGCAAGAGACTATAACTCGCGTCCAGAAATCGTAGGGTTTCAAGGTTGTTTTGTGAAAAGACTTCAAAGTTGTCAAAATCATGAAAACTTTGGACTAATTAACACACAATAAGCAAATATAAAAATAATACATTTAGTTTTGTTTTAATATGTGGGTGGTCTTGTTTTTATGTATGTAGTTTTGCTTTACACACACACACAGAGGTTCATGAGAAGTCACAACTGATGTCACTGAGCTGATTAGGCCTCTGGTATTTTTAGAAGTCGGTTGGCAGGGTTCAGCCACACACAGCTTTCTCCCTCTCACTTCACCTGTACAGCTAATTCTCTCAGGTGGAGCCTCACTTAGGTAAATCTTGGGCCAGACTGTTTGATGCTATTTATCCCCAAGCTACTACACCCACACCCACTCAACAAGGGAGCAGGTGTTTCTCTTAAGGATTACATATGGGACATCCTCTTTGGCATCAACCCCATATGTAGCTGCATACAACAGATGCTGAAAGAAAGAATGTAGCTTAAATCTCTGAAGTGCAGATGAAAGAGAATATTTTTCTTGCTTTTATAGCATTTCAAGTATAAAAGTTCCTATTTCAAAATACTCAGAAAATTGTGGCTCAAAATAGGAAAGACAAAATCTGATCATAAGACTGATTTGTAGTTCCAAGTCTTCAAATTGTCTTCTACAGAAGCACTAATTAGTATTGACAGAGTGATGTGGCTAAAAACCAAAACCTTTCTCAAGTTGAGATATATATGATAGATAGATAGATAGATAGATAGATAGATAGATAGATAGATAGA
>LOJH01057716.1:0-11514 GCA_001685095.1 Ellobius talpinus | reverse complement strand
ACAATTTGTGTGTTGTTATTTCGGGGTATAAGCTAGCCATGTGGGAGCTGGGCCTGATGGAAAGCAGGCCTGTGCTCCCCTATCACTACAGTTACTTCTGTAGCCTCCACATTTATTCATCTTTTCTGTATATGTACATATGCCCGTTTAAGTTTAAACGCAACACGTGAATGCAGGTGCTCACAGAGACCTGAAGTGGGGGAATCAAAACCCCTGGAACTGGCATTACAAGTGGTTGTGGGCTTCTATGTGGGTGCTGGGAACTGAACTGAACCCGTGCACTCTGCAAGATCAGTAGTTGCTCTAACTGGAGCCAGCTCCACAGCTTATGCCTATTCGTGTGTGCACGTGTGTGTTTGTGAGCACCATGAGTGTGCAGGTGTCCATAGAGACTAGAAAAAGGGGTCAGATTCCTTGACTCTGGAGTCGCAGGTGGTTCTAAGATGCCTTGTTGGTGCTGGGGACTGAACTTGTGTCCTCTGCAAGAGCAGCCTGTGCTCTTAACCACCAGGCCGTTTTCCCAGCCCGATTGTTGTTTTTGAAGATGATGTAGTTACCTCATTGAGTATTTCCTTCGCACTGCAAAGTTAAATCTGGTTTCTTTAGAAAAATATTAAAAATACCAATAAGCAAATGAAACAAAATCAAAACCATCTGTGATATTCCTAGGGAGTTAGTTAGTAACCACTGAGTTGCATTTACTTAAAACATTTTTTTCTGTGCAATTTACACACAGAGAATTATGCAAATTAGGCTGCACTATTTTATAACACAATTTTTCTTTATTAAAAAACATCTAAAATATAGTTTTTTCACAATATGATTTTAGCCTTTGTAATGTTTTCATGGTGTCTTACTTCAGGAGATATTGTGGTATATTGAAGTAAGTCTCCCTAGGTGGAGTCTAAAGTGTTTTCAGGTTGGTTTTTATTTATTTATTTATTTGCTTTTTATGAAAAATACTAGGAGAAGCATCATTGTAGCTAAGTAATAAAAGCATGCATAAGGTTTTTCCTCAGGGTAATTTTCTTGCCAGTAGACTTTCTTGGTCAAATAGGCAAACATTCCTTTTTTGTGTGTTTGTTTAATTTATATCTCTAAGTCCTGGAAATGGATTGTCGACATGCAATTTTAAAATCGATTTTTATTTATACTGGAATGAGTAGGCTTTTTTCTGATTGAAATTTTTTTTAATAAGCACAAAATATTTCAGCAGTAATAGTTTTGTATCCAGAGGAGGGATGCATAGTCCCCTGGAGTTTCAAAGGTTCATTCTTATACTTTGAATCATGAACTTGACTCTTATAACAATGAGGTAGGCAGAGTTACATTATTATTTCTGTTTTTTATAGTTTTAATCTGTGAGTGTGTGTGTTTGTATGTGTGTACATGTATGTATGTGTCAAGGCCAGAGGTTGACATTGTGTGTCTTTCTCAATCATTGTCCTCCTTAGTGTTTGAGACAGAGTTTCCCACTGAGCCTGGAGCCTGCTGGTCCAGTTAACTTAGCTGTCTATCAAGCACCAGGGATCCTTCCATCGTGTCTTCCCAGCATTGTAACAACAGGCAGGAGCTGCACAGATCAGCTTTTTTTATGTCGGAGCTGAGAACAAACTTAGGTCCCCCATGATGGTGGGACAAGCATGTTTCAGGCTGAGCCACCTTCCCAAATCAGAAGAAGAAAACAAGACTCAGAGTGATGAGCTCCAAGTCAGTCAGTTTGTCAGTGATGGAGTGGAGCCTGCTGCCCTTCCGCATTGTCCCTTGCAGTATGCCCACCTCTGCAGAGTGAGGACCATTCATCTCTTCGTCATGGTTCCGTGACAGACACCATTAGACCCGTGTGTTTGCCAGACCTGGATTTCTAACTTTTACATCATCTCCTCTACATCATTATTTTTTTAAAGCCTGCCACTTTAAATTTTTCTCTTGCACTGCAGTGCGTTCTCAGGTTACTGATGGGTAGGTTTCTGGTGGGCAGTGGGCAGTGGACACAGTATATCAAGGGATGAGGATAAAGTTGTGTGGGTAGAAATCAGAATGAAGACTTCAGCTTGACCATTGTTGGACTACCCTTTGACCCCAGAGATACGCTCTGGGCTCTAGCATCAAAGTCACTTTCCTGCATCTTATGGTCAGGCTATTTTATATGCAGTCTGTAGCCAATAGAAATAAGCCTGGCATAATGATTTCCTTCCACCTTGCTAATTTCATTCTGTTGCTTTACTTTATGGGCCCTTACATGTCTGGGTGTGTAAGCTCTTGCCTTAGCACACATGCTGGGGGTCAGAGCCTAAGAATACACTAGAAGTATGGCGAAGAAAACTAGAAAGGAAGCTAGGGAAATGGCTTGTTACATAAATACAAAGACTAGGATTCAGATCCCCATAACCCTCATGGAAGGTGAGTAGACATGGTGGCCACCTGTAATCCCCAATGCACAGGAGACAGTGGATCCCTGAACCAAACTGGCCAGCTAGACTAGCCCGATTGGTCAGTTCTGGTTTGGTTCAGCAAAAGATCATGGCTCAGTAAATAAAGTAGAGAACACTTGAGGAAGGAAGACAGTTGACACCAACTTTGGGTCTCCATATGCGTGCACGCGCGTGCGCGCGCACACACACACACACACCACATATACTTGCGAACCCCTGCTTCCACATAAACAAAATAAAAAAACTGCAAGACTCAGCTGGGGAGGCATTGGAGCCTTGAAACTGAGCAAGACATTTGTACATTGGCATGTAGGCACGCAGAAGCCACAGAGGGACTCGCAGCTTGTGGTTGACATCCTGGCACCCTGTCTTGAAACAGCTGGTAGGCTTCTCTCCTTCAGTTTCCTGTTTGCTATCTCTGCTCCCAGTGGGGAGTGTTACTGAGAGGTGAGGCAGATGTTCACGTCTCCTTTGTAATGAAGGTGTGGTGGTTCTCCTGCCCTCAGAGGTTATCACATAATGGCTCTCTGGTAGTGAGACAAGCAGCCTTGCTTCCTCTCTCCAGGGCACAGGCTGGGACACAGCCTAGAACAACTACACCATGCTGGTGTCTGATTGGCCAAGTGGGGCTCAGGCAGGAGAGGGAAGGCTTTCATTAGCTGTTGCCAAGGGGCGCACGGTTGGTTGCTTTGCAGTGATTGGTTTGTAGGACCTCTGTTCATTCCCAGGTGAGCTCCTCTGATGTGTGCAGAAGACTGTGTGTAGCTTGGAAGTGTGCAGAAGAGTGCCAAGAAAGGACTATCAAAACCTGGGTCCTCACCTGGCTGTGCTGCCCACGGCTTTCTTGCTTGGCCAGGCTTTGCCCTGCGGAGCCCTCCTGCCCACATTCGTGATATTAGTCCAACCACCACTCTCTCCACATCACAGGACCAATTTGAGGATAGCTCAAGAAGAAATATAAGCAGAGTGTCAAGCGGTCCATGAAATTCTTAAGGCTCTTAGCAAAGGGATAGAAGTGTTTGCATGAGAGAAACTGTATCTCAGCCAATGACCCTCATAGGAGGATATACACAAAATTGGTTTATAAAGGGAATAGAAAATCCAAGGTCTGTGGACGTTCAAGCAGGCAGTTTGAGTGCTGAGCAAACCTCTCAGGGCAATATATCCTGTGTATATTTAAATTATACTCTCTATTCCCAGAACTCATCAGAGAAGTTTCTTTGTGCAGTGCATGATGGTTAGCGCAAAAGCTCACAACTGGTCCAAGAGCAGACAGTGAGCGTCTGTGCAGTGTTCAGCTACGCATTGACCATCTAATCACATCCTCTACTCCCAAGGCTTAGGGACCATCAAGGAAAAAGGGTGGAAAGATTGTAAGCCCAGAGGGTCAGGGAGGACAGGAGTGAAACAGCCTCTTCTGGATATGAGGGGACAGTACATTCATGAGCTCACAGCAACTGTGACTGCTTTCACAAGATCTGCACAAGATCAAGCAGTTAGCATGCCAGTACGGAAGAGGAGGGCCTCGCAAGCCTCTATCCCCACCTTCTGGGGAAGAGGGAGTCAGATCTCTTTAGGAGTTTGGTGCCTGATAGGTTGATCACACTCTTGTGGATGGTCCTCTAGTGGTTTGAATAAGAATGGCCCCCATAGACCATTATATTTGAATGCTTTTTTATCAAATATATTGGAGAAGGATTAGGAGGCATGGCTTGTTTGAGTAGGTGTGGCCTTGTTGGAGGAAGTAAGTCACTAGGGGTGGGCTTTGAGGTTTCAAAAGACCATGCTAGTCCAGTTCTCTCAGGATCAGGATGGAGCTCCCCACTACTTCTCCAGGACCATGCCTGCCTACATGATGTCATGTACCATGGTGATAATGAACCAAACCTCTGAGACTGTAAACGTGCTTCCAATTAAATGCTTTCTTCTATAAGAGTTGCCTTGGTCATGGAGTCTCTCCACAGCAATAGAGCAGTAACTAAGACAACTTCTCACCCGAGTATATGGGCAGCACAAGTTGAATTTGGTGGATTATAAAAAGGGGGTCCTGGAGAGATAGCTCAAAAGTTAAGAGCACTAGATTCTTTTCTAGAGGACACAGGTCTGACTCCTAACACCCACATGGCAGGTCATAACTGTCTATAACTCCATATCTAGGATAAGCTGATGCCCTCTTCTTGCCTTTGTAGGTAATACATGCATGTGGTGCACAGACAGATATTCAGGAAAAATCCATGCAAATAGAACCAAACCAACCAACTAAACTTGGGACCAGGTGGGAAATAAAGGGGGTGGTTCTGGGAGGAGCTGGGGGAAGGAATATGCTTAAAATACATTATATGCATATATGAAATTCTGAAAGAATTAATACAGTTTTTATAAGAAAAGCTCATTGGTGCTGTAGAGATGGCTCAGTGGTTAAGAGCATTGGCTGTTCTTTCAGAGGACCTGGGTTCAATTCTCAGCACCCACATAGCAGCACCCAACTGTCTATAACTCCAGTTCCAGGGTATCTGGCACCCACACACAGACATACATGCAGGCAAAACACCAATGAACATAAAACAAACAAACAAACAAATAAAGGGTTTGTGTCTAGTATTGTTGTAACTTGTTAGAAAATGTTTAGTGGATAGCTCTGGGAAACCTATTCTCTCTCTCTCTCTCTCTCTCAGGAAACAGAGGAGGAGTGAATCTGGGGGAGAGGGGAGGTGTGGGGAGGGACTGGGAGGCATGGAGGGTGGGGAAATTGAGGTTGAATTGTAATGTGATGAGAGAAAAAAATTGACTTCAGCGTGGAATGAAAAAAGAAAAAGGAAGGCTCATTGTTGGACCTTTACTGAATATGGCTTGTGACCTCATTAGAATATAAGCCTTGACCAGAATGCCTGAAAGCATTGGTGGTGGTCACTGGCTACATCTTTGGATGACAGTCTCGTACTCTGGTTATGACACTCGGGCTTTGATTTTCTGACTGTCAAGGCAGGTCCCTTGTCAATAGCACTGCTGTCCTCAGTCTGTGGTGAGGGCTGAACGAAGCAATGCAGGAGGTGTCCTCAGCTCAGCTCCACCTGGGTCACAGGTGCTAAGGAAACCTGATATTCTACCTGCTTCTAGGCTGCTGTGGCTGACCGAGGAAGGGGCTGCCAGAGCATACGAAAGCAGAGACCTGGCTGGAAGATGATATTCAAGGAGGAGGCCCCGACATGAGAGAGAAGCTGCTGCACCAGGAGATGGATGGTAGGGAATTCCATTATCCTTGTCTGTCTCCATGCTGTTGTCTGGGAAACCCATAAAGGTGACAGACAGATCATTGTAGTTTTCCACACCCCCCTCCCTCAGTCCCACCTCAGCTGGCAGGACCCACCCTCAGTGGTGAGGAGGAGTAAGGGATTCATTGGGCTTGGGATGGTTGGGTTACCCTGTCTCTAGGGGAGTCTGTGACGCATTCTGCTGCAGGGTGGTGCAGAGCTGGGTTGGGAGGTGCAGGGGGGGGGAAGAGCCGTGCAGAGCTGGATTCGGGTTATGGCAGGCGTGGGTGTTTTATGGCTGTGGCAGCGAAGCTTGCTGGTGGCTGTTTGTGGGAAGCATCATCGCTAGTCTTTTTTATTACCTGCATCCTAGGCGTTTTCTCTGCAGAGCATGTCTCTTTTTCCCTGGCCTATCAGAAATATGCAGAGACTATGCAGAAGCACCAGAGGACCCAAATCAACCCATACCTACTGCACACCTACACATGTGTCACCGTGAGGGCCACACAGAGGACCAGGGTTCAGCTCTGGTAGAACTTGAAGAAGGCTGAATGCGGGCCAGCCTTTTCATGTCTTGTGGTCCCCAGCCTCTTCTCTAAAGATGTGTTAAAAGGGTGAAAAGGAAAGTGATGCTTAGGTCTGATGTCCAGGTCCTCAGCCCACATATATGTGGGATCTGCTTCTGCAGTCACAGGGTTCTGTAAACTTCCCTAGCAACGACGCTGCCAGAGTACATCGAGTGGCCTCATGGTGTCTGCACAGGGACCAGAGGACAGGCTGTGCTAGATGAGAATTGCCACCCTTCTGCTGCATCCTCGGCCGTGTGACTTTGTCTGGATCTCCTGCTACTCCTGAGTTGCACCCATGTAAGCTGTGAAAATGTCCTGCTAGTTGATCCCCGTGTTCTTGTCAATATTCTGTAATTCTCTTGACATTGCCCTTGAGGGCTTCTTCCACCCCATTGCCCCCCATTTAGAGTGGAGTACTTTTCCTGCTTTGTCAGGAGGACCAGACAATGGGCCACACTGAGTAGCTGGCTCAGAGAAGCAAACAGTACACGCTGAATGAGAGACCAAATACGGGAAATTACAGAGAGGCAGAGATTGAACTAGACCCAGGACAGACCACCCTGGCTGTAGTGTTAGATTAATGAGACTCTCTAGTTCTTTGATTTTATAATCTCCATATAATTCCAGAGTGTAAAAATTATAAATGCGGGTTAGAGAGATAAGTCAGTGGTTAAATGAGCTTACTGTTCTTGCTGAGGACCTGACTTCAGTTCCCAGCACTAGTGTTGGGCAACCCACAGCCACCTGTAACTCTAGCTCCAGGGGATCCATGCTATCTTCTGGCCTCTGTGAGCACTGCACACATGTAAAAATTCACACACATGTACACACAAATAAAAAGATACAAATAATAAATACGGTTTCTTTATGCAGGCTGTGCAAGACTATGAACTCAGCCTGTAGGCTGCAGGGATTTGGAGAATGTGCAAATGTGCATTACAGGAATGCACCAATGTGCCTGGATCCTGATTCTTTTATTCATTCAACCCTAAGTGTTATCCCCGGGTGACTCTTCTTGGTGTATGACAAGAATCTGGCAATTCTGAGAATACACACTAAATGAGACCTCTGAGCTGAGGGGGTGCAGTCTTGAACCCGCCTCTCCCATCCCCCAGACAGTTCCCGAGACAGCCCTATTGAGCCCCCCATGCAGGAGCTGTGTGATAGTTATCATCTGCGCCCAGGCCCCCTTATCCTCCTAAGTGGTCTCATCCTTTATTCAGGCACCCAAGTCAGTTATGAAATTCATTTAAGAGTCTTCTATGTCATGTTTTATCCTGAATATAAATTAACAACTATCTCCTTACTCTTCACTTTCTTGGAGTCTCATCATTTCACCTGGTAGTCTCAATTTAATCCAAACCCTTTATCCCTAGATTCCAAAATGATGGAAGCTTTCCAAGGATTTCTTTATTTTAAAGTCTGCTACCTTCCTTCCTTGACCTCAGGAACCATGGCGTGGTTCAAGCTCACATCTGCATGGACCTGTGTTCACTCAGATGTAAAACTGCACTTCTAATGCGTTTTGAGCTCTGGTTTGTTTGCTTTTGACACAGCTTAGGGAGTGCCATGATGCCCCAGGCTAGCCTCAGAGACAGTCACACCACCAAGCCTGGCAGTCTGACCCTTGAATTGGTGAGCAGGGTGCTTTATGATTGAACTCTGGTTACCCATGTCTTCAAAATCTTCAGACTTTTCCACCATTCCCTATGCCTACCTGCTGTCCGGTGGGCGGTCCCTGCTCTTTCTTCATTGCTCCCATATCTGAATGGAATCCTTCCCCTTGGGTATGGACTCTGCTCAGGGATGCACGATCACAATCTCCTGCACATTGCACTGGCTTGTTTCCGCAGTCACACCGCGATGGTTAACTCACACTTCTCGTTTCGTTGGATTGAGGAGTACCCAGAGCATCAGTGAGGCATGCCTTCGGGTGTATCTGTGAGGGTGTTTCCAGAAAGGTTTAACAGAGAGAGGAAGGCCTGTCCTGATTGTGATTGACATCATTCCATGGGCTGGGCTTTCAGACTGAGTAAGAATTAGAGAAAACAAGATAAATACCACCACACACCTCCTCTGCTTTCTGACTGTGGATGCCATGTGACCTGCTGCCCAAGCTTATGCCACTATGCCTTCCCCACCATGATGGACCCTTTCAAACTTCAAGCCTAAATGAACTTCCTTAAGTAGTTTTCACATAGTAGTTTGTCACAATAATGAGAAAAGTGACTGATATAGGCTTGATCTCCTAGGTGCTATAATTAATTGCAGTGGAATTTCAGCAGTGGGTCGAGTGTACCCTCCTGAGGGTGTAGAGTCAGTAGGTCCAGATAGACAAAACAAGTGGGACCTTTAGGCTTGAGCAATGGAGGACAAGCTCTTGGTTTCAGGAAGTTTTCTTATTAGCTAGTTAGAGGATGGGTAGCCGTCAAAGTTTGCTAGTGTCTCTCCATGCCCTTCCCATTTGATCTGACACTTAGTTTCCTAACCTCCACTGTAGAATGCTGGGGTGAATTTGTGAGCATCTGCTTTGCCTCTCAGGGTGTCCTTGGGAGGAAATGAAGATGTCTCAGGTAGAGCATTAATTGGCTGCCTCAGATAAAGGTGATCAGTAAGTGGAAATGCTGAGCCATTCTGAGTCCCCTCCCTCCTCCTCTGTCATCCTGGGAAGAGGAAACAGTGTTTACACATCCATGAAAAACCATCTTCTTCAGCAGTCAAGCCTTATGGGAGGATAAAAATATGCACAATATAACAGCTCCGTTGCACCCAAAGGGAGGGCAGCCTCCCTGAAGGGTTCCCTGGGGTTGGTAACTTGTAAACCTGAGTTTAATCTTCATCAGGAAAAGAAATGATGACCTAATAAAATGCTCACCAAAGGTGGGCACATTTCTGCTCCCACACACTGGTGGTATCAGCCCATGCTACTAATTGCTTGCTTTTTGGTGGTTTGCAATGAAGCAAAGAAGAAAAAGCCTTTTTTTTGCTCCTTGGCACCTGTGTGACCTTGCCAAAGCCTGCACAGATGGCCACCATCAGATGGACATTGTCTAGTCATGAAGAGAACAGGGAACACCCATGTCCATCCAGGAAGACTGTTGGCATGGTTCTCATGTGTTCTTATACTCATACAGGCACGTCTCTTGAGCAAAAGACACAACAGCTTCATCTTAAACTGTTGCATTATCTCTTTTCTCACTGCTTGACAAAATAGCTGATAAAAGCAGTGTAAGGATGGGAGGGTTTGTTTTTGGCTCATACTCTGAGCGTATAGTCTGTCATGGCGAAGACGACATGGGATCACTGTGGTGCCAGGGCGTGGTGAGATGGCTGATCACATGGTACCCACAGTCAGGAAGCCGAGAGGAACACTAATACTCAGCTTGCTTTCTCCTTTTAACTCAGTCTAGAACCCCGGCTCATGAGAGAGTGCCACTCATGTTCAGAGTGGGTCTTCCTTTCTCACTTAAACCTCTGTAAATTCTCTCATGGATATTCTTGGGGTGTGCCTCCTAGGTGATTCAAACCTAATCAAGTTGATCATGAAGTTTGACCAATCTAAGTCCATTGACACCCATATGTATCACTTTAAACCACACCTTCCATCTTGTGTCCGCCCTGCCTGGTAGATGTCTCATAGTGCAAAGTGAGCTTAATTTTGAGTTTCCTAAGTCTTCATATCTAACATTCCTCAAAACCCCCATGTCTCTTCTTGACACTCAAAGTAGGACCTTAACTGTGAGCCCTGTAAAATAATAACTAAAAAGCAAATTCCTCTAATACATGGCATGGCATACATACTCTCTCTCTCCCTCTCTCTCTCCCCCCTCCTCTCTCCAGTAGCACAGAGTAAATATCCCCATTCACAAAGGAAGGGGGAGGAGGATGGGTTGGGTCAAAGGTTGGGTCAAAACAAGACTGAAACCCAGCAAGGTGAGCACTAAACCTTGAATGTCTACATCTGGCCTCTGGAGTTTGAGGTAGCATTATCTGTGTATCAGAGGGATTGCATGGGTCAGCGCATCAGTGATGCTGCCTGTGTACCAGAGGGATTGCATGGGTCAGCGCATCAGTGATGCTGCCTGGGGCACACGTAGTTTTTCTCTTGAGCCATCTCCATTCCATGCCTTCAGCTTTCCTCAGGAGACATCCCACAACCCTGGCATCTCTATCATCACAGATTCAATTTCCACCTAGGCTTCATCTTCAACACTTCATGCAATCCCTCCGAGGGCTTCTTCGAGGGGCATTGGACCCCACTTTGCCTGTTTTCAGCAACATAGAGCCTTGGTGCATGCCTCTATGACCCCATAACTTGTATTTAAACCTACAAAACCAACACCATGGTGTGTGTGTGTGTGTGTGTGTGTGTGTGTGTGTGTATAATGCCATATCTTGGGGGTACAGTGAACCCTGTGTACATTGGTGGTAAAACTCGGGAAAAACTTCTCTAGACAGTTGTTTTCAAACAGGGGATCCCTTTATAGGCACCCCCAATCTGGGTTCCCGTCTTTCAAATGAAATTGCATTTTTACATATATCCCTTTCCTGACTAGGTTGACAAAGAGACCATCTCACTTCAGGTGAAAATGAGGTGCACGTCTTTCCTAGTATCTTTATGAGGAAAATGAAGTTTCCATGGTTTAGAGCTCTTTGGTGACACTACAGCCACCTGTATGTTTCTATGAGTTCTCCTGTGTAAGACTCAGGGTCAAGGGAAACGGAGACCTGTACAAAGCAGCTGCCTCTGGGTGCTGAGAATGGAGCCTTCTGTCTCTGGCTAAGGGTGTCTCTTGTCTCCTTTCGGCATCTGGGGGGCAATGGCAGAGTTGTTTCCCAGCTCTCAGACCCTTTCTAGTTCTTGGCATTGACTTTTAGCCTATGTTTCCTGGGGAGGAAAAATCTGAAATGTTCTCGCACCTAGAGCCTTTCTTGGCTCCCAGTTGCAGGAGGAGGACTGTGCAACCTTAAATCAGCGGCTTGTTACAGCACCCTGGGAGAGGCAATAATGTAGCCTCCCGCCTGTGCTCTCGCCTCCAGCCCCGGCTCAGTTCTGTGCAGTTGCCAGATTCCCATCCCCAAAGCACAGTCTTGATCGTGTTGTTCCCGCACTCCCAAGTATTTAATGGATCCCTATTGCCTGAATGAATTATAGACTTGAGATGAAATACATGCCTTGTATAATCAGGCCTCAATGGTTATCTGGTTCCCAATTTAAAATCTCTGTCTCTGTCTCTGTCTCTCTCTCTGTCTCTCTCT
>LOJH01057713.1:0-11514 GCA_001685095.1 Ellobius talpinus | reverse complement strand
AGATAGATAGATAGACAGATAGATAGATGATAGATAGATTCCTTTCACATTATAACCTTCAATTCTTCTAAATTTGGAGGTTTTACTATTCTCAATGTTCTGTTGTTGTAGTGTTTTTGTTTTGTTTTGTTTTCCATTGAGACTGAATCTTACTGTGTATCCAAGGATGGCCTTAAACTTAAGTCTGATGATATTGCAGGTGTGTATCTCCATGCCTGATTCTGGTGTTTTATGTCTCATTTTTGAGGTTCCCCCCTCAAATCTCCCCTTTTCCCATTTTCTTTACAATCACTCAATTTCAATTGCCTTCTTAGGGCATCTGGATTTTCTGGAATGACTACTGATTGCAAACATTCCAGGAAGAGTTTTCAAATACTTTCTGCTGTAATTTCCCCAGGCACCAATAACTCCAGCCTTCAACTTTTCTCCAAAGTGCGCCTGACATATTGGACTGATACTGTTTGCTAGCTTCCTTACCAGTCCCTGTGCCAGCGTCAGTAGCCCCATCTTCTGGGAAAGATTGCATTTGTATCTTCTGAACATGTGGAAGTGAAATAGGTGATTTCAACAGTTTGAAGTATGGCAATGGTAAAGAGTTTGAGAAAACAAACTTGGCATTCCAGGGGGGAAGGGGCAAGAATCAATTAAAGAAAAGGAAACAGAAGCTATTTCAACATTAAAGAGTTCTGATTAAAGGGAAGCAATAAAGCATCAAGGCCTGGGGAGTTTTAAATCTCTTTAAATAAAATTATACCCACACTTTCTCCCCTGCCTCCCCGCACCCACACAGAGCAATCGCATATATTGCAAAGAACTTGTGATGTAAAAGCTGGACCGTTACTGTTCCTTCTTTGCATTTTCTCTTTGGAGTTCAATGGCTGCAGTAAATCTGTCCTATGAAAAGTTCCTTCTTCCTATCTGGTTCAAATTTTGCTGTCCGAAAAGACAGCATTTTATCATGTAAAAATGTCAACAGGAAGGGTGAAGAGGGCACAGGTGAAATGAATGTGAGCAGGACTGTTTTCTTCCATAATAGGAAGTAGGTTTCCTGATTTCCAAATAATGCCCATGTTTAGGAGTCCTAAGATAAAAAACAAAACAAAACAAAACAGCACAGCCCACCTTATTCTCCACATAGGCCTAGTCTGAACACCAGTCTGCCACCCATGTGGCAAGGGTCTTAAAAACTAGAAGCCATGGAAACAGAATTCTTGGCAACCCAAGACACTCTTGTTGAGCCAGCTGGCCTTGGAAGTTCTGGATAGGACACAGAGCTGGGCAGGGTGTCCATAGGTTGGAGCCACTCTGAGCAATCTGTTAACATTTTTAAACCCGTAAAAAACACGAGTCAGAGTAAGTTCAAGGCACCAAAAACCAATCTTTCATCTTAAGGCTTCATCTGATTTTCATTTTTTCCATCTTTATGGTCGCTGCTCTGCTAGCTTGATTAGATCCATAGTTACAACATCAGAATCGAATGTCAACTTGGTACATGGAGGTTTATATGAAAGTGTAAGGATCCCCATTCAAGTTACTGCGAAAACTGAAAAAGCAAACAAGTTTGTGTTCATAGTTAAATCCAATAGTGATTCCTGTCCCTACTTCCAGATCAACCCAGGTCCACAGAAACTAAAGGCAATGGCCCCACAGTGGGCTGTTTAGTTTTCAGAAAACCACTGGATTCCTGCTGTGTGCCGCCACCTGAAGTCACAAGGGAACGGAGGCCCAGCAAAGGAGAGCTCAGCAGTCATTTGCCACGCGGTGTGCTATCGTGTCTCCCCCACGCACACACACACACACACACACACACACACACACACACACAGTGTCTCAGGTCAGCTCCTCACGACTGAGGTGAGCAGCTGTCAGGCATGATTCGATAAGCAAATCAGGGCCAGACTCCTCTTTTCTGACAGTTTCAATCTGCTACATTTGCTTCTTCAGACAGATAAGCAGTCAGGGCAGTGTCTCAAAAGTCTAATATAGTATTTGAACCACAACTCCGATTTTGGTTTCTGAAAAACTAAATACATTTTCTGCTAGCTATCACTGTCTTGAAGAAGACTCAGAGAATGTATGCTTCAGGAGTTCAAGTTTCAGATGAAAAGTCTGAAACTGGGAGAGGTGACATGGCTGCACAGAGGCCATGTGGCTAGTGAGGGACAGAGTGACAGTAGGGGAGGTGGGCTAGTGAGGGACAGGGTGACCGTCCAGGGAGGTGGGCTAGTGAGGGACAGGGTGACCGTCCAGGGAGGTGGGCTAGTGAGGGACAGGGTGATGGTACAGGAAGTGGGCTAGTGAGGGACAAGGTGACTGTCCAGGGAGGTGGGCTAGTGAGGGACAGGGTGACGGTACAGGAAGTGGGCCTTTACCTTCCATGTGGCTGGGCCTAGACCACCTCAGTATTTGACTCACCTAACTGAAAAAGGAACACAAATGGATCAGCTTCCCAACGAGCATGCTTGGAACTGCACTGGTACGATAACTGAAAAGTTTCTGCCGCCCAGTAAGCCTCTCGCGGATACAACAATCCAAATCAGACCGAATTAGAAAAAGCCCAGATAGCTTTCCAGCCCCTCCAGAGAGGAGATGAGAAAGGAAGACCAGAAAACCACGTGTTTGTTGGGGGGGGGAGGCAGTTTAAATACCCTGTGGGAGTGGTCTTGAGCATCTCTGGGGAGGGGTCGTCATTTGGCGGGCTTTCTCAGGGGCAGAGTCTGGACTGAGGCAGCTCCGGGGAGGGGGCTTGGGATGGAGCTTCCATCGGAACATTCCAGACTCTTTGGCTATCTGGATGAGGGGCTGGGGTGAAGGACAAGCCCTGTCCTCTGCGTTCTAGGATGTTTAGCACTATCCTTGCCCTCTGCCTACTGATGCCTGTAGCAACTACCCCACTTAGGCACAACAAAGTGTCTCCAAACGCTGGTTAACGTCCTCTGGAGGACAAAGTCACCCAGTGAGAACCAGTCCCACAAAACATGCTCTGCACACATCCACTGGCCAAGAGGAAGCTGCTCCAGGGGACGGAGGTGTGGGGTGCTGGAGGGATCTGCAGTGTCACATACAGAAGGGGAAGGTGCTTCCCTGGTTTCTTCTCAGGAAAGCAAGCAGTGGCCATCTTTGGAGGTGGACATTGCCAGGAGAGACACAAGAAAAGACAGTACAAAAACAATTATGGGGACATGGAATACAAATTAATAAAAAGAGAAAAAAAATGGAAGAAAGAAAGAAGTCACCAGAAAGAAGGGGCTTTACCCTTCTGGAGTCTGGGGGACAGAGTGACCTATTATAAAATAAAGTGCTATGCGTTCATCAGGCGTAGTTCTTTCAAAAAGGCAACTCAGTTTGAGCAAAGGGGTCAAGAACTTTCCACCAAGTCACTGTGAGGCCTTGGGAAAGGACTATTGTCCCCAGATGACAGACCCCTCAGGGGAGTTCTATGTGAAGCTCTTTGTTAAGGTCTCATGTGCTTAAAGCTCTAACGCCCATTAAAACAGCTTAGCCTGGAGTTTCACCCACATTAGAGTTCCCAGTGTACCATGAAGTTCAGTGGGACTTTAGAACACGGCTTTTCACATCCAGGGTACAATCAATTTTCCTAACTGCTACTTTCCCCTAACCTATTTAATCTTGAGCCACCCTCTGGGAAGCAGAAAGGCTGTGGGCATGTTTCAGACTGTACTCCTTTTGGCTATTCCTGTGCCTAACTGAACAGTAATTGCAGATTTGATGGGTTCCCAACATTTGTGGCTGACAATGCTTCTCACTGAATCCATGCACAGGTCAGCACACCCGTCACGCCAGCCTCTGGATTCTCTTCTGGATATTCTCACAAACACCCATTACCAGTAGGATCCTTTTGAGAATCATTATTTTAGTGCCTTTTCATGGATGAACAAAAACAATTTTAAACACTCTAATCTTGTGGTTTTGAAACCTGAAAGTTCTTAGGACTCACTCAAGGATCTGAAGCTGCAGATTCTCGTCCATTAGGTCAGGCTAGACCAGCAGTTCCTAATACTGTGACCCTTTACTACAGTTCTTCATGCTGTGGTGATCTCCAACCACAAAAATATTTTAGTTGCTACTTCATAACTGCAATTTTGCTACTGTTATGAATCATAAGGTAAATATCTAATGTGGAGGGTATCTAATATGCCACCCTTGTGAAAGGGTTGTTCAACAACCCCTGCCCCCAGGGGTCACAGCTGGCAGGTTGAGAACCACTGGGCTAGAAGCCGCTCACCTTCATTTCTAAAGATTTTCCTGGATGCTGAGCTGCTGGTCCTCAGTACACTGTGGGCATGGATGACTCCAGGCCCAACCCATTCTGATGGCCAATGTCATAATGTTTCCTGCACAAAGATTGTATGACTGCTGGCCCACAGCTCACATTCTTCTGTGAACGATTAGCCCTTCACAGTGTAGCCTCAAACGAGTGTCAGCCCACAGACTCTCCTGACCCACATGCAACGCCACAAAGTAACCCCAGGAACTCTCGCTTCTCAGAACTCCACACACACTGAATTTCCCTGCTGAGCCCTGCTAGTTTCTCCGCCTGGTCAGCCACTGCCCAAGTCTTGGCCATTCTTCAGGTACCTCGTCCCTTAGCCTCGTCCCTTACTCCTGTAGCAGTAATGTAATGGTTTCTCCTACCATACCTTGCCCTGGACTTCTAAATATGTACATTAGTGTGTCTACTTTTCTGCAATAAAATTACAAAAAAAGAAGCATAAGATGTATAGATCCTACTTGGGGGTTAAAAAGAATGTTTTTCTGATTTTCACACCCACAGTCCCTAAAGCATGGGAACCATCAGTGAAATCTTGTGGAGAGTTAAAAATTACACAGGAAAACTCAATTCTGTTCCCACTCTCTGGTTTTTGACCCCAAATGAGCATTTAGCAGTAAAGATGTGGAGGGTATCTAATATGCCACCCTTGTGAAAGGGTTGTTCAACAACCCCTGCCCCCAGGGGTCACAGCTGGCAGGTTGAGAACCACTGGGCTAGAAGCCGCTCTATCTAAGTCCCAGAGTATCCATCCCATCTGCTCCAGACCACAACCCAACAGTGGCCATTTCTCCATTATCTTCTAGATCATTCTCACCAGTGTAAACAAGTGTCCATTAAAGCAAACCACACGTGGTAAACAAACCAAAATGCCTTTCTAACCCCCAGATTGCATCGGATGTCTGAATCCCCATTTATGGCACACTTGTTCCTCCCTGTCCACACTTCCACACCTCCATCCACCAAAACCTCGTGTCCTCACCGCTGTGACCCACAGTACTGCTGGGCAGGAAGTCACCTCTCAAACCCCCCTGCACTTGATACATGGCAGCACTGGAAACGGGGGTAACCCCTCTGCAGCCCCCTTCACACATCTTCTGAGGCTCAACTACCTCTTCCATCTTCTCACCTACTCTGCTCACCCCCACAGCTGCTCTTCAACAAACCTTTCTTTTCACTAACTCAAAACAACAACGGGAACCAAGGGCCAGTCTCTGGACCTTCTCTCCTCTGGCTCTTCCCTTTAGTTCCCAGATTCCAGCTAGCATTAAATACCACTAAGCTGTCCAAGTGAATACCACCATCCAGATAGCTCAGCGAGACCAGACTCACTGATTACCTCAAAATTAACATCTAAGATTCATTTGCTGGCACACACTCCCACCAAATTTGATCCCCACTCCCAGGTGTGTATAAAGTTCTATTATAGCCCCTGGTGGTGTCCAAGCCCCTCTTTGTCTTCCAGATCAGCTGTCTGTTTCAGTATCTGCACAAGCAGAGTACCTCAGTCCTTGCTTGAGTCCAGACTCCCATCGCCTGGGCCCTTACAAAGGTGCTAACCAGGCTCCTTGCCTCTATCCCCACTGCTAACCTACTTGCCACGTAGAACCACAGCTAGCCTGAAAACTTAGGGTGCGGTGCTGTTCTCAATGCCTTCTGTGTGCTCTTTACCTTCCTCAGAATCGAATTCAATGTCCTGTCCCTAGGTCCCTCACATCCTCACTCTATGTGCACCACTAACTTCTGAGTTTCATCCTGAGCACCTGCCATGCCATTTGCTGTGCTGCACCGCCACCCTGAGCACCTGCCAAGCCATTCCCTGCATCTCCACCCTGAGCACCTGCCAGTCATTGGCTGCATCTCCACCCTGAGCACCTGCCAGTCATTGGCTGCATCTCCACCCTGAGCACCTGCCAGCCATTCGCTCTCTCACTGTTTCACTCTATCCCCACCTGGGAGCCTCTTCCATATCCTCTCTGCCTAGACATCACAGGGCTTGGCTTGCACCTCATACCACTGTGCTCCAGTGTCACCAGATCAAAGACCCTCTTCCTGGCACCTGCATGAGACTGTGCTCCACCAGGGCTTAGACACTTACTTGCTGCATTCTTTCCCCACTCTTGTGGTTATTCTGCTCCTCCCTCTGCTAAAATACAAACTTCTGAACAGCTAAGACTATTTACTTGTTTGATTTCCTTGTTTATTTTAGATCCCTTCAAAGACTACCTGGTAAAGGGTAGATGCACAATGCATTATTCCTGGGCAAATAAGTGAGTATTGTTAGATAATTTTCTTAAAAAGTGGGCATATGGGTAATTTAAAAAACCTTTTAGATATACTTATCTTACTCTATTTTATTTGTATGAGTATCTTGTCTGTGTATCACGTGCATACCTGGTACCTTCAGAGGTCAGATGAGGGAATCAGATCCCCTGGAACTGGAGTGATTGGTTGAGTCACCATGTGGGTGCTGGAAATTGAACCTGAGTCCTCAGCAAAAGTAACAAGTGCTCCTAACTGCTGAACCCTCTCTCTAGCCCCGGCATATGGGTATTATGGGGGAAATCATAGTAGCACCCACTTCAAAGGAATAAAAAATTCTGCTAAACTACTTGGTTTTCATTGGAGAAAAGGTCTCAGTCATACAGCTCAGGCTGGCCTCAAATCCATGCTTCTCCTGCCTTGGTCTCACAAGTGTTGGGATTGCAGGCATGCACCACTGTGCTCATGTACACTGAGCTCAGCTAAGATGCTGTCCTGACTGACAGCTTGAGACACCACTAATGAGGAAGAAGACACTCACTTCCGGATCACGGCCTTGGACTCTGATGAACTTTGACTTCCATCTTCTTCACAGTTTGGGCCTGTCAGGTCTCCATACCTTTAAAGATGAAAACAGGCAAACAGAATCCGTCAGAAGACTGCTCCATAGAACTTCAAGCACAAAGTAACATGTCACGGGTAACTAAGGAAATAAATATACATGAAGGGGCATCAACATGAAGTAGCATTAGCAACAATACAGGATGGATGGACCAGTACACGCCAAACAGAGCCAGGATTTAACCATAATACTTCTTCAAAATGTTCTCCTAATACTCCACAGTTCCTGTAATTTCTCCTATACAACAGGGCTTCATCTTAGCAAGCACATTAGACAGTACAAGCTATAAAGAAGGCAGATTCCAGATGAGCTCTCTCTCTCATACACAAGCTTATTCCCACCCTCTGCTGCCTCTACATCACGGAGACACAGCTGTGTGCTCACACTTCCAGACTTGGGCCATCACGGGGACAAAAATGCATCCATGAGACACTTGGGAGTGTGGTCTTCTTTTGAATAGACCACAGTGTTGGAGGATCCTGGAAATAGCCGTGGACCTCAAAGGCTGGCAAGGAGATGAAGGCTGAAGAAGAGTCTTGTGTTGCTGGCACCAGGATAGCAGATGTGACTATACCTCCACCAAGCCGGGCTGATCTAGACCCAGTAGCTGAGAAGAGGGGAACAGAGGTCCTTCTTTTGGGAAAGTAGTCAGTGTTTAGAATTTATGATTTTGTTTGTCACAGACTCAAATTTTTACTAAATAAGTTGATCAATTGCTAAGTGTACTATTAGCTTTTATTTCACCCCACATGGGGGCTAGTTCATTTTGCACTAATACGTCACACTTTGTTGGAGATGTGGCTCAGTGGTAGAATGCTTTGCCCAAGGCCCTGACTTCAATCCCCAACTCTGCAAGCAAAGTAAATTGACACTCAGTCCCTAAGGAAGACACCATTAACTCAGAAGGGCTGGACTATTTCTGCAATTCCTCCTGCCAACAAGAAAGACTTCAGAGAGTCCCTGGAGTTTAAAAATCTGTTTGTTGCCCCCAAGGTTTTGATACCAGAAATTCTATATTTGCTGGGTTTACATTTTTAAAGAGCACACTTTGTCTTGTATAATGGGATTAAAAGCTTCAGTACCCTATGGCTCCTTGTTCCTAGGATTTACAAATTCTTTACAAAATAAAAGCCCACCATCTGCTTTGACTGATTGACAGTCCATCTGGCATCCCATTGCCCCATTCTGATAAGTTCCAGGTTGTGCCTTTAGGCAACACACACACACACACACACACACACACACACACGTGCGTGCGAGCCTGCTCCTTTCTCCGACTCATCAGCCTTACAGGTTTCTTGACAGCATAGGGGTATTTCCATGGCCCCATCCTCCTGCCCTCCTCACCCCGTGCGGCACCTGCTAGGTGAGCATTTCCAGGGCTGCCTTCTGATCTTCCTGAGACAGGAGCTCAGTCAGATTAAGATTTCCTCACTCCACATTAGCCAGGCAGGGTGGGAAACGAGGCTCCCGGTAAACAAACAAAGTGAGATTCTTTTGGCTCTTCCCTTTGACCACCACCATCGTGAACTGTGGCCTCATGTGGCCTCATGGAGGATTTTGTGGTGTGCTGAAGTGGGAGAGACTGGGGAGGGGCAGGAAAGAGGGGGCCATTTGCAAGACCTCCGCGCTTTTCACCCCTAACCGAAGCTCTCGCTTACTAAACAGGGTACTTGATATTTGTTTTGTTCTGTTAATTTGTCTATTAGTGTTCTCCCTGCGAATGTCTTTTATCTAGCAACCAGATAAAAGAACTGGGAACTGTGAGGGATATAAATAGAAAGCACATACACTTTCAAAGAAGAGATACACATTCTACTGCTCTGATAGCTTTCTTTCCAAAGAGGTTTTAACTCAGTTTCCAGACCTTCCTGGGTTTCTTTCTCTAGTTTCTCATGCTCTCCTGCTCTTTTTTGGTTCTTTTTGGAGCTGAAGTGGAGGTTGGGTGGCACCAATACCTATCTCAGTTCCTCCCCCACAATGCGATACCACAGTGTACTGTCAGTGGTGCCAAGAAAGACTAAGCAAGCACTCTTGCACATTAATTAACCTGTTACCATTGACGATGGCTAAGATCATACAAGTATCCATTCTCTTCGCTGCCAGAGTGTCCACAGTTCACAACTAGGGCCAAGGTGATGGTCTAAAAATAACTCAGTGGCCTCCAAGAGCTGTCTATTATCAGCCATGGGTTTGAAGAGTACAGGCCAGTTGCTCAAATCTTGCTCCATCTGACCCATGGGGAAAGAAAGCCTCCAGCTCTGTGTTTCTACATTCCTGAGTTCAAATGCTTCTCCTGTTTCAATCCTGCCTCTAACTACCATGCACTTTGGGTTAAAGCAGTTCAACAGCCACTTAACTAATCTGATCTCTTGGAGTCTACCCAGTCATCACAACTATCCTGTTCAAGGAAATCAAGCCAAGGCCTTCTCCACTCAGACCCCTCCCATGATTCCAATCATTCTCACGTCTCTCACAAACCCTGAAATCTTCCGCTCACTGTGCTCTGCTCATAATGCCCACATGGCCCCTCACTCATGCTGCCCCATGGCCTCTACCTGCCCCATCCACCACCAGTCACCCCCTCTGCCTCATGACTGTCACTGTTCCTGTCACTTCCCACGACAGGCTCCCCCAGCCCTTGGGTCTTTGCTGCTGCCTTCCCTGGACATCTTGTTTAAAGTGCCACCCGGCTCTAACGCCATCCCCTTAGCCACCTGACTCTCTATAGTTTTTAATATCTTCTAATACTATATGCGGCCAGGGTTTTCCTGTTGGACATCCACTAGATCATGAACTATATGTGAGTGGCATTTTTGACTCTTGTGCTCACTGCCCTTTGGAGCTTAAGACAAGGCTTGCACCCAGTTGATGCAGGAGAGATACCTGTGGTGAGCAGTCAGTGTTCTAGCAAGGCCAGAGTGGACACAATAACAGACTGCTCCAATACTAGGTTCAGTGTCCATAAAAGCACCATCTGCCCCAACTCACAAAAGGGCCTTAACCTGTCTGTGCTCTCATTTCTAAGGGTGTGGGAGCATAAAACATTCATTTGAAACTTTGGCTGTGATATTCAAAACATCCAAAATTAACATGAAGAAAGTTTTAAGATGTCTGAAGAGAGACCCTGAAGTGGTTGTAGGATGAAGCTGCAAAGGTGTATGTTCAGACAAAAGGGTGTGAGAACCTTCTAGAATTGAAGGCACTGGGCAGGGGTGACTGTCTACTCTTGGCGCCTTTCTCATTGTTATGAAGAATTAATGTTCTACAGGAAAAACAAAATGTATCCAGCTTTGGAATGGAGAGCTCTTTAATGTTCATGTCAGAATCAGTTTTACCAGACCAGGACCACCTCTTTGATGTTTCCCTGAACCTGCTCACGGCTTTCCATCAAAGTCCAAGGGGGTAAAGAGAGTGCGCGTGGGTATATGCTTAATTAGTGGAAGCAGAAAAGCTACAGACAAACCTGTCAACAATGTCAGCTCCAATTCCCACAAAGCCTCCTTAGGCCTTAAGATCAAAGCCCAACCCCCTTAGGCTACCACAGAGCAAGTGCGCTTCTTTATAAAATTTAAATCAAAACCCAAACAGCCAGATGACTCTTGACATGGTTTTCTCTGTTGTCATCAGGCAAAAAGACAGATTTACAAATGCCTTGTGCAGTATGGCTGTGACCAATTATTTACTGTAGCCTAAAAGTTACCCAAATAAGAGGGGAAGAACCATGTTTAAATAAGGAAGAGCCATCTCTATGGGTTTTCTTATTCCTTCTTTTCTAAAATTTATTTTTATTTCATTATATGTTCATTGGTGTTTTGCCTATATGTGTATCTATGTGAGGGTATCAGAAGTCCTGGAACTAGGGGTACAGAGAGATATGAGCTGTCATATGGGTGCTGGGAATTGAACTCAGGACCTCTGCAAGAACAGCCAGTGCTCTTAACTGCTGAGTCATTGACAGCCCCATCTCTAAGGGTTTTCTTTGAAATCCATCTGATGTGAGATTCCCCTCTGTATGCTATGAATATGTTTTATTACCACTGGTTAATAAAGAAGCTGCTTTGGCCTGTGGCAGGGCAGAATTTAGCTAGGCAGGAAAACTAAAACTGAATGCAGAGAGAAAGAAGGCAGAGTCAGGCAGATGCCATGTAGCACTGCCTAATAAGTAAGATGTGCAGTAACAAACCATGATCTTCATGGTAAGACATAAAATAATAGAAATGGGTTAATTTAAGACGTAAGAGCTAGCTAGGAATATGCCTGAGTCATTGTCCAAACAGTGTTCTAATTAATATAGTTTCTGGGTGATTATTCAGGTCTGGGAGGCCAGGAAACAAAA
>LOJH01057711.1:0-11514 GCA_001685095.1 Ellobius talpinus | reverse complement strand
ACACAGACAGAATATTGTATACATAATAAATAAATAAATATTAAAAAAAGGAAACAGCTGGGATTGTGCTAGAATCCTGAATCCTGCTCCATCCTTCAGAGCTTTTGAAGTTCCAGATGGTACTAAGCAGGCTTCTGGAAGAGAAAGGATATCAATAATCAGGAAACGACAATACCAACCACTAGGCTCACAACCATCTGGAACTCCAGGTTAAGTGAATCGGACACCATCACCCTCTTCTGTCCTCTTCAGGCACCAGGCACACACATGATGCACAGATACACATGCAGGCAAAACAGTCACCCACATAAAATAAAATAAATCTTCAAAACAAACAAGCAAAAAAAACCCTGATGGCTTGAGAGCTCATAGGTCTTAGGGAGGCCTTGCTCCCGTTGCTCAGCTAAACTGATACAGCATCAAACTCCTTCTACATACCTATGCTTAAACCACATGCAAATGATGCTTTCAGGCTTCTCAGGCCTCTCCTTACCGGAGACTCACGGCTGTCCCAAGGGCTGAGGATAAGTGACAGTAGACATTTATACCTCCACATCTAAGGCTTTCGGACGAGGTCCTTATCACAGCAACAGAAAAATTAGAAGGAGGAGTAAAAGGGGGCAGAAGGGAGAAAAAGCCTGTGTGAAGGGGAGTTACACATGTGTATGAAGTTGTCAAAAGACAATTAATTAAAAACCAGACACAATGTACAGGACATACATACTAAAATCACAGAGCTCAGTAAAAGCACTGGGCTTTAGAACACCACCAAAGGTAGTTGTGATGGCATGTTTCTAATCCCTGAGCTGGGAAGGCAGAGACAGGTGAATCTTTGGGGCTCACTGGCCAGCCAGCCAAGCCTACCTGGTGAGCTCCAGACGGGTGAGAGGCCCTGTCTCAAAATAAAGCAAACCAAAACTGAAAACCAAAACAAAGCCCAGAAGACGAACAGTGCCTGCCTGCACGTGCATGTATAGACCCATATACATGTTTACATCAACACAGAGTGTATATATGGGTGGTGGTTTGAAGAACAATGACTCCCATAGGCTCATACATTGGAATGCTTAGGGAATGACATTAGGGTGTCTGTCCTCGGGGAAGGTGTGGCCTTATTGGCTTTAGGGTTTCAAAAAAATCCCAAGCCAGTCCCAGTATTTTCTCTTGCTCATCCTGTTGCCTGCCGATCCAGATGTAGAACTCTCAGCTACCTCTCCAGCACCATGTCTGCCTGCTCACTGCCATGTTTCCATCATGACTATAATGAGCTGAACCTCTGAACTTGTAAGTCACCCCCAGTTAAATGTTTTCTTTATAAGCGTTGCCATAAGCAGAGCAGTGGTAGCGCACACCTTTAATCCCAGCACTTGGGAGGCAGAGACAGGTGGATCTCTGTGAGTTCGAGCTAAACAGTGAAACCCTGTCTTGAAAAACAAGAAACAAAACAAACAAACAAAAGCAAAATAAAGAGCTGCCCTGGTCATGACGTCTTTTCACAGCAATAGACATACGGTATTGCCATGGGAGATTATCCAGTGTTTTCACTGAGTGAACAGTCATTTTACTGAGTGGCTTAGCCACAGGGACCGCAGACAGTGCTGGCCTCTTCCTTTCCACCTGTAGAATGGAAGTAATAGATCATGCAGGGAAATAAACACAAGCATCCTGCGGTCTCCACTGCTCCATGTGAGAACTCAAGACATACTAAGTCTATCACTGTCAATGCGACATCAGCCCACCATGTCCCCAGTCTGATTTGCAGCTTTCCTCATGGTGTGACCCGATTTCTACTTCGGAGGCTGTTGTACAAGCCCTCCTGCTCAAACAACCATGTGTTTACGGAACCCCGTGCTTCTGAAGCCCCAGAGGACCTCCTGTCTCATAGGCCCGAGTGCTCCTTGCAGTGAGACTGTCATCTGCATGAGTGCCCTGTACAGTGCGGCCATCATATGTCTCTGAGCGCCCCGCACAGTGCGCCCATCCTGTCTCTGAGCGCCCCCTGCAGTGTCGCCATCATCTGTCTCTGAGCATCCTGCACAGTGTGACTGTGACTCAGGTCTATTCGGGCTCTCCCTCTCAGCCCTGCATTTGCTCGTTTTAGCCATCAGTTTCAAAGCTCCTATTAAACACAATTATGAAGACTCATTTTACTCAGAAACTTCCTCCTTCAGTCTCCATTCCAGAGCCAGAGCTGGCAAGGCCTGCCTTAGAGCTCTAGTCCAAAACCCTACCCCTGCGGCACAGTAGAAACCAGGTTTATAGGCGTCTGAACCTGTGAAAAGGAGCACGAGCTTTGAAGACCTGGGTGAGAGTTCAGACTCTCTCCACCGCATCCACTGACGCCCGTTCCTTCCACTTTCCACAATACAGCACACATCCCAAGCAAAGCATGACTTCTATATTTCCCCTGTTGGCTCCCTACCGTGTGCGATGGACTTAAATAGGGAGATGGCTCACTGGATAAAAGTGGCTTGTAAGAAGAGCTGAGTTCAAATCCCCATCCTCCAGGTGAAAAGTTGTCTCTGGCCGATGCTGTGACCTCAGCTTGTGGGAAGATGGAGACAGGAGGGTCACTAGGGACTTCTGGCTGTTAGCCTAGCTCCAGCTTCAGTGCTCTGACCCTGACTCAGAGGACTCAACCAGGGTTTGATAGCGCAGGACACCCAAAGTCCCCCTCGGTGTGCACCCCTCCCACACACATGCACATACACCCCCACACACACATGCACATACACCACACACACAAACACATGCACACACAATGCACATATACCA
Organism: Ellobius talpinus; assembly: GCA_001685095.1. Taxonomy (NCBI): domain Eukaryota; kingdom Metazoa; phylum Chordata; class Mammalia; order Rodentia; family Cricetidae; genus Ellobius; species Ellobius talpinus. The sequence continues at coordinate 8,739 of LOJH01057711.1, read as the reverse complement.
CATATGCACACACACACGCACACACATGCACATATACCACATATAATCGCATGCGCGTGCACACACACACCAAAGACATAATTCAGGCACAGTTATATTTACCATAAGCATTGCGACACTAAATCATGAAGCAGGTCCTTCATACCAACAGCTCTCTTATCTCAGTGCTCCAGTGGCCCATGTTGCACCCGCTAGCCCAGCCTGCCTGAAGCTCTCTGGACTGTTACCCCTATGGTCGAGGCAATGCTGATTACTTTCACTTATAATAAAACAGATCACCTTAGGTGATCAATATTCTTTGTCTTTTGGGTTTATCAATACCAAGACTTACCAAGGTGCCAGGAAAAACGGCTGCTATCAAGACGGGGGATTTGCTTCCCCGTAGTTAGAGCTAGCGACTTTCATAGAGGGCGATATTTATATATCGACGTATCTCTACCTACAGTTTCACGGCTCTTTCTGAAAATGTAGAGCTTTTCTTTTTCCCGGAGGTTATATCTTTAGATTTTCAGCAGCCCTGACTCACGGAACCTCCACTGTGGGTCCGGAGGAGAAAGCAGAGACCTGTTTGATCAGAAGGGACAGACTAGGACCCAGTCACCAAGGTGAGTCTTGGACTGTGTGCACAGCACTTTGTCCGGAGTATTTGCTGTGAAAGTTGAGGCTTTCCGTCTCCCCCAGTGAACAGCGGCAGTAACAGGAACAGAGAGAGGCGGAGCCTGCTCAGCAGGATGGTGATTGGTCACTGGAGCTCGGCCAGGCGGAGTGCCTACCTCTTACCAGAATATCAGGTCTTTGTGAAGTCGGGGCAGTATGCTTCCCTGACTAAAGCCAGGTTCACATTTTAAGAGTAGCCTTTTGGCAATCCGTACAGCGATTTTATTTTAACATAGTATTTATCATTTTCCACGTCGGAAGTCAGCCCTACTCTGCTAGGTTATTTATTTGGAGGTTTTGATTATTGATAACACAGGTACAGTCTGCCCTGAGAAATGAGAATTGGGACCCGGATGAGGGCTAAGTCAGTAAGCGCTGCACAAACACCAGGCCCTAATTCCCAGCACCCACATATGAGTCCCATGTAGGCTGGGGAGGGTCCCTAAGCTTGCTGGCCACCAGTCTCGCTCCAGGCTCAGTGAGAGACCCTATCTCAACAGCCAAAGAGGAGAGTGGTAGAAGGTGAGGTCTGATATAGAGCACTGGCTTCCAGAAGCACACACCTGCACAACACCTGTGCACATGTGTACACACACACATACCACACACCCCGTCCCCCAAATAAAAATAAGCTATACACCAGAAGATACAGCACAAATTCCTTTTGGTTGAAAGTCATTTTTAAATTAATTTTTGTGTGTTGTTTTATGAGATAGGGTCGCTCTATGTAGCCCTGCTATTCTCGAACTTGCTACGTAGACCAGACTAGCCTTAAAGTCACAGAGATCCTACTACCTCTGTCTCCCACGTGCTGAGATTAAAAGTGTGTATACCCCTATGTCTGGCTAAATTAATTTTTAAAATGAGCACAATTCTAAAAACTCATTCATTCTTAGAGACCGTCGTTCTGAAGCAATTGCTCATATTTATCAGAATTGCCAGCGCATTGCTGTGCATTGTACAAGTGAACGGGCTCCACTCTGACATTTCCATCCATTCAAAGGCTGTGGTTTAATCACGTCCCTTCTACCCACCCTTCCCCTTCCCTTCTGTGATGTCTCTCCTCCACCTTCTCAACCTGTTGGTTTCCACGTGTCTTCCTGTGTTGTATTTGTTTAATTGGCATCCTCCAGGCTATCTACTTTCTGTAAATGAGATTTCATTAACGCTCTACCACTGTGCTTGCTGTGGTTTTGGACTCTGCTTTCTCTGTCTGTCCACCACCTGTTGACAGATGTGGTGTTTATGAATGCCAATTAGCTCCCATTCACTAGAGGCCACTTTAGTTATGGGTATTGGCTTGTTTTCTTTCCTTTTTTATTTATTATTATTTTTTTGAGACAGGGTCTTCTGGAACTCAGTTAAGCTGACCTCAGTCACCTTTCATCTTCAAAGTGCAAGGGCTGCTGGGAACACGAGTGTGCCTCCACACCTGGCTCAGTTTTTATTTATGTGTATGTGTGAGTGAGAAGGGGGGATAGACGTGGAGTGGGGCAAGAAAGAGAGAAATAATATTGGTGATTTGAATAAAAATTCCCCCCATAGGCTCAGATGTTTGAATACCTGATCCCTACTTGGTGGCAATGTTTGGGAAAGTTTATGAGGCGTGGCCTTGCTGGAACAAGTTTGTCACAAGGTAGGGGGGGGTGGGAGATGACTTTTGCAGTTTTATTTTTATTTTTTTATTTATTTTGTATCTCTTTATGTATCTGTGACTGGCCTAGACCTTGCTATGTAGACGAGGCTAGCCTCAACTCACAAAAACTGGCCTGCCTCTGCCTCCCGAGCGCTGAGATTAAAGATGTAGCCAATGCTCCCGGATTTGAGGCTTTAAAAGAGCCTTGCACCATTCCCAGAGTGCTCTGCCTGCTGCCACACTTCCCTGCTGCGACCGTGACGGACTCCTCCTTCTGGAACCAGAAGTCCCAATAAAGGGTTCCTTTTGTAAGATGCCTTGGTCATGATGTTTTATCGCATCAATAGAAAAGTGACTGGGGCAGGATTTCACTCTCTAGTCCAGGCTGTCCTCAAACGCCCTGTGTATGCCAAGCGTGCCACCATTCTCTTCCCCAGGACTCCTGTGCCTAGGACTGTAGGCATGCTCACCATGCCCACGTCATACCTACTTTTGACTGATTGATTTTGTTGATGAAAATGGGAACTAGCCTGGGAGCCAGCACACCTGACGAGGACAAACTGCTAGGAAAGCATTAACAACAGGATTTCAGATTCTAGTGCAGAACCGTAGTAACCGAAACAGACACAGCACAAACATCGTCATGTGGATCAAAGGAGCAGCATAGAGTGACCAGTGAATGCACACAACGTAGCCTCCTGGTTACAATGTTCAGTTACTTCATTTCTTTATCTGTGTGTGTGTGTGCTTATAGTTTGAAAGGAACACTAACAATGGTTACCGTTGGGCTCACACTGATTTAGGAGAAATAGCATGTGTGTGTGTGTGTGTGTGTCACTGTGCACACTGAATAATCACAAAGAAATTACAATGAAGGCCCATATCTTGGTGTGTTGCTCACACCTGTAATCCCAGCTATTAGGGGCTGTGAACCCAGACCCTGAATTTCCTATAAACAACCTGTTATGCTTGCAGCTGCTCTGAGCAAAGCAACTTGTTTTTCCTGTTTGTAGCGACTCTGAGCATGAGACGTCAGGAGTTCCTGATGGCAGGGGAGTGGTTCCTGGTGGGTTTGCCTGGGGCGTGGCTATCAATTAAGGGCCCATATATAAGTGGCTCTGGTATACAATAAAAGGGGGCATTCTTGTTTCAAGGATGACCCGTGTCTCTGTGTGCCTTTGTGTGTTTAAATCTCCAGGCCCTTGCCCAGCTCATGAATGGTCCTTTAGTGCAGGCTCTGCAATATAGGTATAGTGTACGTAGCAGTCCGGACGGTACACACCCAGCACTTGTGTGCTGCTCACACCTGTAATCCCAGCACTTGAGAGACTGAGGTGGGGGGTGGGATGAGGAATTGGAGGCCAGCGTGGGCTATATTGTGAGACCCAGTCAGTCTCAAAATAAAATAAAAAAAGATTTATCAATATTTTTTTATTCAGTGACCTAAAAGTAAAATCATATCCTTAGACAATTATTCGGTGGCATAGTAAAATGTGCAGGAAATATAACATAAAACAAATACTTTTTGTATGAACTAATTTGTCAAAAAGTATAACTTAGCCTGTAGGACTAATTAAAAAATATATATTATGCCTAAGGATTATAAATACAAATATTAGCATTAGTTGGCAAGATAGTAATTTTTCAGAAATTTATTTATTTTATTTATATGTATGTGGTTGTGAGGATGCACATGCATGCTGGTGTCTAATCAGGACAGAGGAGGGAGTCGGAGACCCCTGGAGCTGGAGTAATGGGCAGTCGAGAGCCATCTAATGTGGGTGCTGGGTCCTAACAGATGCTCTTAACCACTGAGCCATTTTTCTAGCCCCAAGATCATATCTTCTTTTTATGCTTGAAACTTTGGTTCAGGCAATACTTCTACGAAGAGAAAACAAACCAAACTTGAAATCACTGGCACCTGTATGTCTTGACTTCCTTACCCAGGGCAGTGGAGCCAGTGAGCAGATTCGCTGTGCTGCGGACAGTGGCTGCTTCCCTCCAGAAGACTTCAATGGGTTAGGAGTCTTGTTGCTGTGATACAGCACAGGCATTGGAGGGCAAGCTCCACGTAAGTGTCACCCCACAAAGCACACACCTATTGGGAGGGGGACCTGGGATCTGCAGTTAAGATCGTCTTGAAGTTGTTTCTTCTGGTGTGCTGCTCTGAATTGGGGCACACTCATCTGCACAGCTTTCTCTGCTTGTGGCCCCTCAATATCTACTAGCTAGCACGTCTTAAGTTAAAAAGCTTATCATTTGAAAGACACAACAGTTAAACAAATCAGGTTAGTTTCAACATTTTTATCAGAGTGTTCTATAGGTGCCCGTGGTGTCACTTGGGCTGAGTAAACAGAGCCGAGGCTTCTATTCTCACATCAGCTTAGAGATGCCTGAGAGGTAGCACACTGGCAGTGGTTACCTTTCAGCCCACGCCATCTCAGGAGAAATTGGTCTTTCTTGGCCATCAGAACTATATTTTACACATAATTATTAAACTCTTGGAAGTGTCATAAAGCTTTATAATTATATAAACCATATAGATTGCAGTGAAGTTATAATCAAAGAGATAAAAACATGTACACAAGCCAGAGACTGGAATGACAGCTCACTGGTAATGTACCTGTCCTGTAAGCACGTGGGAGTTTGATGCCCGGTGCCCTTTTAAAGATGACAGGAGGGGTGGGGTACCCTTGTGATCGCAACACTTGGGGCTCACTGACCAGCCAGTCTAGACTAATTGCTGAGCTCCAGGTCTCTGGGAAGCCCTGTTTCAATAGGAGGTAGACAGTATTCCTGGGGAGATATCAGAGGCTGTGCCCTGGTCTTCACATATGTATATTCCCCCGCCTCCACTCACCCTGGCCCCCAAACACACACTAAAAGAGAAATGGGAACCAGGACTAAGAGAGAGAATTCATTCTTGTAACAGATTCTCTTCTGTCACTGGCTGTAGTGTGAGCACAGTGTGAGCTGATAGGTAAACAGCACCGGGTCTATAGGGGCTCAGATACAGCCAGTTACAGTTATGCCAGCACCTGCAACCAAGGTACCAGGTACTGTGACTGCAGAGTGCAGTCTAAAGCCGCACACCAGCACTTTGGGCTCTGCCTCTTTTAGCCACGCTCGGCCTGTCGTCATGCAGAATGGGACAGAGTGGAGCAGGAGTCCTTCACAACAGCTGATGACACAGGGGGGTGACAGGTGGGGCAGCCCCCCATCTGTCTTAGTCCATTCACAGGGTTACTAAAGACACAGAGAAGACCTGGACACACGGCTTTAACTGTAGCTCGCAACACTTCTTCCAAATCCAGAGATGCTGAAGGTCAAGGTTCAAGAAACCAGCATCCTCCCGGGTGGCTACACTTGCTAACTGTGCTACTAATGATTTTTCACTTGTCAAAAGCTGACTCGAGGGACAGCCTATGGTTATAAAAGTATAAGTAAATTGAAAAGAAAATTTCCTGTAATCAAAGACTCTGATAGAGTGCATATGACTTCCCATAATGTATGAGAGACAGGTGTCTCGGGAAGCTGCAAGAAACTGGCAGAACTTGACAGACGACGTGCCAGTGACCAGAATGTCATGGCCGGAATATTTAAAAGTCTAGCTAAGTCACTGACTAAACAAAGGTAAGGCAAAGACCCTGATTAATCAATCCTCACCTACCGAGTCAGTGGGTAGAGAGAGTGCTTGCCTGGTATCCCCCAGACCCTACGTTCCACCTCCAGCAACACACGAAACAGCTGTGGTGGAACACGCCTTTTATTACAGCACTTTGAAGGGGGGACCAGTACTTCAAGATCATCTTTGTCTACAAAACAAGTTCAAGGCTAGCCTCTTCTATGTAAGTCCCTATCACAAAAAGAACAGGTCATTTTAGAAAGGTTTTAAGTTAATAAAACAATTCCAGTAGTAACCACCTTGGATCCAAATGGCACCTTTGAGAGACACATAGGTAGATAACATCTTTGACCTGTCTATGAATACAGAGGTTTGACTTCTTGAGGCAGGACTATGACATACCAAGCCCTTGGAGATCCTTGGTAACCTACAGCCTTGATACGTGTGAGGATAAAATGTCCCTCTGGGTAAGCTATGTCTTCCGGAAAACGCCAACAGCTTTCAGCCTTCCTGTGGTCTGCTGGGCTCTTTCCAGCCTGCTGTAGTCCATTTTCTGTTCATTCATGCCATTACTAGGCCCTTCATAGGAGGGGTTGCGTTAATTTTCAAGGTATATTTCACATTCCGTGTCGATGTCTAAGCTTCCAGATGTAAATCTTCAAGAATACGAAGCATATCTCAGAGGTATTGGTATAACAGAAAATTCCATACTAATGTCAATTATTGGTGGCCTGAGAAGTTGAATAATCTTGAAGGCATCTGCACACTGACTTTTAACTATTGAAACGCCACCGAACTACCTTGGTGCCTAAAGAAAACAATTTAAAGGTATATTGCTTCAAGTAACATCCTGAGGTTATTTTTGTGTAGTAGACTCGGCCTGTTTCTACGGAAACGGGTTTTCTCTATTTCGTTCTGCTGCTGCCATCTAGAGGACAAGTGAAGACCAGCAGGCAGTGACATCACGTCCCCGCCTCCTCCCCCAGCAGCCAGTCCGGTGAGTTAGTGCCGCCTAGAGTCTCTCCCGCTGTCTTTCTCTTCCATTTTTCCCTTTATCTCCTAGGTTTCTTGGGTAGAAGATGGATTGATCCAGTTCAACTGAGCACACGTGGGTGCAGTGTGAGCCTGGTGCCTCCCAGTCTCTCTCGCACCTGTGGCTCCCCCTCTCACGCGTGTGAAACACGAAAGAAGTAGTAATTGGTGAACTTGCTGGAGGAGTCTTAGTGCCCAGCAGAGCGCTTGTGGAGGCTGGGAGGTACTGGCTCCTTTAAGAGGGCTTAATACTTTCTCTTAATGAACTCCTTTGCAGGACTGGATTGGTTACCTTGGGAGCACAAAGTGATCTTGGTAACTCCTCCAGTCTCTCTGCAATACTTGGGTGCTTCTGTTTCTCTTTTCTCACTTAGCTGAACCACCAGGGGTTCTCGCGGGGCGGATGACTGTGACATCAGCTTGAACTTTTTCCTGTCTCTTAATTTCTGAGTCGAAAGAAACTTCTTTTCTGCATAAAGTGTACCGCCGCATTTTGTTATAGAAACAGAAAGTGAGCCTGCGGGCTTCCATCGCATCTGATTTTAGGTCTAGATCAGATTACCAGTGACAATAAAATCATGCATATATGAAGCTACATCTCAGTGGCGCCATGTTTTGTGTCGCCTTTAACTCCACCAGGGATGGCGCCAAGGAGCCTTAAAGTCACTACACAAGAAGCCCCACCCCAGGGACACCCACGGCCTCTGGAACTGCTCACCCTACCAGAACATCCGTCCCATTTTGCAGAGGTTTTCGGCCGGCCTCCCCAAGCTATTGGCATTCATCAGGTGCAGTACTAATTCTCGTAGCCCTTACACTGAATAGACATCCCATGAGAGCTGTTAAAGATTAGTATTGTATTTAAAAAGCGTGCGCGAGTTTCTCCTGTTCTCGGAATGTGGAATGTTACTGTAGTAGCATAATTGCTGGCCAGGAGGCCTCTGACAGGTGTGTGGTTACCGCTGGAGCCTCTGATCAGTCATTAGCTTCCTTACACCACCCCATCATTAGATGGTGTGTTTGGACAAATTGGAACAAGTTTCTTAAGTGCAGACAGGCCACCGGCACTGATACAGTAATACCCGTCTCCCCAGCATGGGGTAGGTGAGCAGACTGGTAGCTGGAGCATGGCCACGCCCATTGCGAGCCCAACAAACAGTACAATGAGAGTTCAGTCCACCAAGGCAGGTGTGGGGGTGAGCCCCAGCCCTAGGACTTTGGTGGCTGAGGCTGGTGGACTGAATTTCAAGCCAGTGTGAAACCTCATCTCAAATAACTAAAGTCAAACAAAAAACACCCAAACAAAGAAATTAAAGACAAAACAAAACAGGAGGGAGGCCTTGGGGTGTAGCTTAGTAGCTGAGCAGTGGTTTAGCACATGTGAGGTCTGAGTTTGATCCCCAGCACTGTCCCCTTCCCCCTCAAAACAAAAGATATCCTGGATAGTTCTTACTAATAAATTCCAGTGTCCGATGAGGTGTTAGTGAACGGTCTGTAAAGCAAACAGAACACAGATAAAGTTCACGTAGCCAGAATTTGTTCTATTTCCCCCACTCTGAAGATAGGTGGACTTCAGACTCACTGTGTTGTCCAGGCTGGATTTGAACTCTTGATTCTCTTGTGCTGGGTGTGTGTACTACCACACCTGGCCAGAGCTTAGTGCTAACAAAAAAACCCACTGTAGTGGCAGTGCACCCAAGTGTTGTAATTGGGCTATACCATGACGTTAGAAAATGTCCAGTTGTTATCAATTCAATTATAGCCAAATCAGACATTAAGCAGTCTCCTC
>LOJH01057710.1:0-11515 GCA_001685095.1 Ellobius talpinus | reverse complement strand
TACAGAGTGAGTTCCAGGACAGCCAGGGCTACACAGAGAAACCCTGTCTCAACCACCCCCAAAAAACCCAAAACAGCCATTAGAAATTTCAAGTTTTTAAATGTATAACAATGCCAAGAAACAAATAAATGAGCTTTGTATAGTTTTTTATCTTCATCAACATAACCACATCATTCCAGGAAACTTTCTTTGTGGAGGGCTGTTTTTGAGACTGAGGGTGTCAGGTCCCTTGGAACTGGAGTTACAGATCATTGTGAGCTGCCATGTGGGTGCTGGGGATTGAACCTGGGTCCTCTGGAAGAGCAGCCAGTGCTCTTAACTGCTGAAGAATCTTTCCAGGCGCTACCGTTCAGTTTTGAGTTTTTATATATTCTAGATATTAGCTCTTTATTAAATAAAGAGTTAGCAAATATTTTCCCAATCCCATGAGTAGTCTTTGAAATATTCTTGTAAGGTAAGTAACAAATTATTTTATTTATTTATTTGTTTGTTTGTTTATTTATTTATTTATTTATCTTGGTTTTTCAAGGCAGGGTTTCTCTGTGTAACAACCCTGGCTATCTGTCCTGGAATTGGTTTTGTAGACCAGGCTGGTCTCGAACTCACTGAGATCCACCTTCCATTGCCTCCCAAGTGCTGGGATTAAAGGTGTGCGCCACCATTTTTTTGCTGATTTGGTATCCTTCTCTTCCCTCCCCGATCCCCGAGACAGGGTTTCTCTGCGTAGCCCTGGCTGTCCTGGGACTCGCTTGGTAGACCAGGTTGGTCTCGAACTCTGATCTGCCTGTCTGCCTCCAGAGTGCTGGGATTAAAGGTGTGCACACACTGCCCAGCTCCAAGAAACTCTAAAGAAGACACAAAAATCTGTACATTGCAAGGAAGACTTACCATGTTCCAACTGAAAGCATAAAATGACAGTTTACAGCCCCAAACTATGTCGATTGTCCAAAAACTCCCGGGCCAGTGAGCTACTTCAGTGGGTATTGCTTACTGCCTAGTGCTGTGACCTGAGTTTGACCCTCAAGTCCTTCCCTGGTGGAAAGAGAGAACCCAAAGCCTGAAAGTTGTCCTCTTAACCAGGTGCTGGTAGCGCACACCTTTAATTCCAGCACTCGGGAGGCAGAGGCAGGAGGATCTCTGTGAGTTCGAGGCCAGCCTGGTCTATAAGAGCTAGTTCCAAGACAGGCTCCAAAGCTACAGAGAAACCCTGTCTCGAAATCCCCCCCCCAAAAAAAGAAAAAGAAAGTTGTCCCCTGACCTGAATAGCCAGGCACTGTGGTAACTCTGCATGCTCACACACACACACAAATACATGTAAAAGACAAAACTGAAACCATTATGCCCTTAAGGCCCTCACACAACCCTATGTTCTACTTTCTAATATCATGCTGCCCCCTAGGACTCCATGTATGCAGGACTCTACCACTGAGTCGCATCCTAGGCCTATTTAAAATCAGAGCTTTTTTTCTTCTTACTGGGGGCTTGAACTTGATTCCTTGATCATGAGAGGCAAGTGCGCTATCATGGACCTATATCCTTAGCCCTTGGCCAGATCCTTTTACCAGGTTTTCTTTCCTTTTCCCTTTTTTCTCTCTCTTTTGGGAGACCTAGAGATTGAGCACAGTGCCTCTCGCATGGCACAAGCTTTCTACCATGGAGCCACACTTCAAGCTCAAACCAGATGTTGAAAGGCCATTAGGATTTTACTGTTGTCCTTTACTAGGGTGAGGCACACATTGTCTTTCCTATCACAAACAGTTTTGTGACAGTCTGGGCGTGGGCATTTATAACATGTCTTTGTGTATGTGTGGGTAAACCTGCAGACCTATGTCAGGCGGCCTCCTAACCTGGTGCTCACCACAGAGCCCCAGGGAACACCTGTTTCTGCCTTTGGTCCCTTCTCACCTAACATTTAGTTTTACAGACATGTGTGCTTTTTAAAAAATGTACATTGGGGTTCTGCCTGCATGTAAGTCCGTGTGAGGATGCCACATCCCCTGGAACTGGAGTTACAGAAAGCTGTCAATGCCAGGTGGGTTCTGGGCATTGAACCCAGGACCTTTGGCAGAGTAGCCAGTGTGGCCAGCATTCTTACCTGCTGAGCCAGTTCTCCAGGCCCCACAATCAGCTTTTCCATGGATGCTGGGACCCCAAGTTTGGCTCTTATGCTTGTACCTAAGGACTTTCCTAACCCAGCCGTGTCCAGCCCTTGGCAGTCTGTTTGAGACAGGGTCTCCTGCAGCCCAAAGGCCAACATGACCTTGAACAAGAATGTACTGAGCACACACCTGTGCAAGACTCTGCTGCATCTTGTCGGGGGAAGGCCACTTCTTCCTGTGTAGCAGACTCCTCTTCTGCCATTGTCACTACAGCTGCTTCGTCCTCTAGCCTGGGGCGCATGACACTTAGGTTCTTGGAGGGAGACTGTGGGCACAGCAGCAACTCAGAGCCTGGCAACACCATCTGGTACACCTGCAGGTGACACTTCTCATTGATCCAGACCAAGGACACATTTCCATCACTCTGCAGGCCAGCTTGTTGCACCAAACTGCAAAACAGAGCAAGAGCTGGCTCAACAGGTCCTCTTCACCAAGTCTTTGGAAGGATACACTGGAAAAGACCCCTGGGTAGACAACTAGAATTGGCTTCAAGTTCTATCCCACGTTTAGTGTGTACGCACATTTGTATAACTTACCTGACCCAAGCTGAACTTTGCTTCCAGGTACATATGGCTCCCCACCAGCCTAGTGACGGTTCCTGGAATAAGATAATGAAAGCTCTTTCATAATCCTTTCGGGAGCGGGAGCAAGGAGAAAGGAGTGAGGGGATTAACAACGTGCACCACCACGTACAGCAAAAAGCAACAATCATTTTAAACAATCCTTACTATTCACCCTTTACTTGCGTCATTTCCTCCAGTCCTCCAAATCATGTTTGTAACAGCCACTGCTTTCTTTTACAGGCCAGTAACATGAGGCATGTAATTTCGCTAACTAGTTGATGAAGCTCAAATCTAATCCTGGTAACTTTAGCTTCTGACCTTTGTCACTGTGGACACCCTAGGAATTCGGCTCACAACTTTTCGCATTTGCATTCTTTAGTTACTGCAGCTTAGGTAAAGTAAGACTGTGAAGGGACAAAAACGACTTCCCAGGCTTTAAATACCCTGCTTCTAACGATCTGGAAGAGCGTCCGGACGTGTCTGACCCTCCCCCAAACTTTCAGACCAGAGACGTCCTATTCTTCAATACCTCCTCGTGCGGTGGCTTCACTCCCTCGCCCTTCTCTTCCAAGCCGGTGTCCACTTCCAGAGGTCCCCAATGCAGTCCGAGCTGCAGGTGCTCTCCGACACACCAGACCCCTAAGTGGTGTTTCCTGGCGCGGGAAGGGCCCAAGGCCAAGCCCTGGGGGAGGCTCCTGAGAGCAAGTATGGCACGTCTCGCTCCAGGTGGCAAGTCTTTGAGACCCTGAGCAAAGCCTTCTCCAGATGGGCTCCATCCTGAGTCCTGGCCCAGGCGCGGCTCGGGGGCTGCAGGGAGACGGGAAGGCAGTGAAAGGAGCGGCCCACGAGGGCGTGGGGTTGGGAAAAGACGCAGGAGGAAAGTGCAAGGTCAGCTATGCCTCAGGAGTCCGAGGGATAAGCAAGGCTCTGCCCCAGCCTCTGACAGGGTGTTAAGCCCCAGAGACGTGGAAGGCACCGGAGCAGGATCCCAGGCTCGAGAGAAAAAGGGATGTGGGGGGAAGGCGTTGACTAGAAAACGCTGGGGCCATCTAGTCCAGGACTGAGGGTCGCAGACATCGCAGGTCACTCACGGAGCGGCAGAATCTTTCCCAAGAGCATCTCCTTCGCCTCCTTCATCCTGGATCAGAGAGCTCCCGCCAACACCCCTTCGCCGGAAGTGAGCGTTTTTGTCCAGGCTGCTCTCGGAAACAGTCCTTGACTTCCAAATTTACGCTCAAGAAAATTCAGAACCAAAAAAAGGAAAGAAAGAATCTCGATGGTTAAGCATCAATGAAGCACAGGACTGGGAGTTTGGAAGTATTAGACAAAACTCTGTCCAAGAACGATACGAACCTAGGATTTCTGGGGCCCGCTAATTTTCAGTATCTGGAAAAGCGGAACCAATATGTCAACCCGCCCTCCTTAGGGAGCGAGGAGTCGGAAAGTTCTACTGTCTAACCTCTTAGACGGGCATTTTGGCAGGTGACTCTCGGAAGTGGGCGGGACACCTGGAAAGCCATGTTTGGACCAGGAAGAAAACCGGAAGTAGGAAGATGTGGCGGAAGTAGCTGGGGCGCGGGGGCCCCCGAGGGGGCGGTTCCCGTTCCTCCTCGGAGCCGGATGTTTGCCGAGCTTTGACAGGCGTGGCAGAGGGAGCCTTGCGTGAGCGCGGTGAGCTGCAGAGCGCGGGGTCTCGCTGGGCGCGGTGGGGGAAGGGAAAGAGCTGCGCTGGTCGTCTGAAGGGCTTAGGTCCTAAAGGGGAGATTTGGAGGCAGTGACGCCGAGGTGGAATTGGGCCTGAGGGCCTTGGTCTTTCCACTGCCGGGATTTTGCCCCAGTTCGGTGTCTGCAATGAGAAGACAACCACTTTCTCTGACTTCTTCCTTCCCTCTCCAAGGCATAGGCCAATACAGAACAAACCCGTGGGTGAGAGAAGTCTCCCTGGCAGGATCCGGCAAAGCACTGAGATCGAGAAATTAGGGGGAAGTGATCGACTTTGCCCCTTGCTAGGCCATGCTTTCTTCTCATTTTCTTGTGAAATGAAATACACTCAATGTAGTTTTTTGACTATGCAAACGTGATTATAGTTGAGAGTTGCTGTCGTGTAGGATTTTTGTTTTTCCGGAGTCACAACAATCCGATTCCAACACCAGCAAACACTATGACTTCAAGTTGCTATCTCTGTTCTGCCCTGGTATTCAAGTTCTGGCTGCCCCTTCGTGGCTACTCTTTGAACCCTATGAATTTGTGACTGACAGACACATAGGAGTGTTGTTGAGGGGTTGACTTTCACCAAGAGGCCACCTCAAACGTACTTGTGGATTGAAATCCTGCCTCTGAGTTCTATGACCTTTAGCAATGTGCTCATCCCCCAGCCCCCATTTTGCTCAAACCGTAAATGGCTTTACTAGCATAGTAGTGCGGTTGTGAGGTGAACTGGTTCCAGCTCGGGTACTATGTTGGTCTTTCACAAGTGTTGGTTCCTTTCTTCTCTTAGGAAAATCATTCAGTCATTCAGCTAATGATAGGATGTCTACTATGTGCCAGGCATTATTCTGAATAAGTTGCTTTGTTTTCCTGTGCTGGAGAGGGAATCTAGGGCTCTGTGTGCAGGCAAAGTGCTCTATTACTGAGCTGTGCCCTTAGCCTTCGAAATCGGCTCTTAGGCAGTAATTCAGAGGGCTTGTGAAGCCTTTAAAATCGCATGCAAGATTTCATGGTTCTGTTAATTTTTTTTTGAGAAGTCCACAGATATCAGAATTTTTGAGAGATTTATGATTTTGCCAAAGTCAAGTCTTTTTCTAAAGTGACGTGTGAACACTCTCTAAAGGTAAAGGTTTACCTGCCGAAAGCACAAGATTCATCTTAGAGAGAGAAGTGTTTCTGCAGAGCTGTATAGGGCTCGCAAGTGGCTGGTATTATTTCATTTCTATCATTTTGTGTTAGAATTTCCCTTCGCGGGAAATTCATCTCCCACTGAACAGCAGATAAACATCTGGGCTCAGAGAAGGCAATAGAAGGGGCTGAGAGAAGTCAGGGAGCTGGGCACACTGTGATTAGTTTTGCTGGTAAAGGAGGTTATGTGGGAGTTGAAGGAGCTTGGGAGAGAAAGAGGCTCCTGGGAAAGAGATGGGAGTCACATTCAGCTGTCCTCCCTCCCTTTACTCTAACTGCTACTTTAAATCCTGTTTACTTCCACACAAGTGCTTCTGAGCACTGGGGAGGTAGATCTCTGGGAGGAGCCTTTGCATCATAGATAAGGAAATTTAAGATCCAGACAGGAAAGGCACTTGCCTAGGATCTTTGCAGCAGCTGGCTTAGGCAGGACTGTCATCTGGTTTTTCATATATTTGATTTCATGCTTTTTCTATCATGCCAGATACTTATTGTGTACAAAACGATTTCTCTTGCATATCTGTGAGGTCGGGGGTGTCAAGGAGTTCCTGGCGCCTGGGCAGTGATGGGAGGGTGTTGTTTCGAACTGGAGTCTGTTCACTTTAATGAGCCAGTGCTTCTCACCCTTCCTGATTCCTCATGTTGTGGTGACCTCCATCCATAAAATTATTTTCATAACTGTAATTTTGTTACTGTTATGAATCATAATGTAAATATCCGTGTTTTCCAGTGGTCATAGGTGACTCCTATGAAAGGGTCATTTGGTGACCAAAGGGGTTTCAACTCACAGGTTGAGAGCCACTAAGCTAGGGTCTTGTGAGAAGCAGCCCTATAGCCTCCTGGTTGAATCTGGGAGAGTAGGTGGGCCAGATGCAAATTCCTCAGTACTGGAGATTGCCCGGCGGACCGAGAGTTGAAGGGGGAGTGAAGATCTGGTCTTTGGGCAAAGGCAAAGTTACTCACTGAGAGAAATGCATTCCCAAATGTGAAAGGTTTACCCTCTCTGTTCTTAGGGAGGAACCTATATTTTGGTGTCCAAGGGATGGAAGAAAAAAAGCAAGGAAGAAGCTTTAGTCTTTGGTTTTGAAAACCTGAAACAGTTTTCCTACTGACTCAGTATATTGCCATGGTAACAAGGCAGTTGTTGCTTAGGCCTGGGAGCTGTTCACCATTTAGAACCCTAGGCTGTAATGTGTGAGGGAGGGCCGTTGTCATGATCCTTCTAGCCCACAGTGTGCATCTCACATGGCAGCTCTTCTCCTCTTCCTACCCCAGGCCCTTTCTATCCTCTTACCTGCCCCACTGATTCTCTGACATTATATGTCATTTTCTCCTGGCCTCAGGAATGCAGTTTCTTCTTTGGTGTTGGGCAACTGGGTTGGATGAAACCTCCTTCCTCACCCATCTGGTGAGCTCAAGGGAGGTGCCACCTCCTTTGGCTGGGTCCTAGACCTGGTTTTAGTGCCAACTCTCCTCCCAGCTCTTCTGTCCTGACCTCCATGCTCTAGATATTGTGGGCAACCTCTTTTCCCTCTGTGCCCTCACATCCTTAAGACAGTCTGTTGACTTTGCCACAGGGAAACCACGGTCTGGAACCCCTACAGGTTTAGAGAGGGCCCAAGAGCATTGGGGACCTACAAGGGGTCTGCTGGGATTGGCAGATAGATTCCATTCCTTGTCCCAGGTAAACCAAACTGCACACCTCAGCCATGACCCTTTCCTCCTGGGACCCTGTCATCTTCAACCTGGAGAAAGGAGTGGGATAGCCAGGGCCCCAGCTGGCCTTTTTCATGGCATTTGGAGACTCTTGGATTCCTCAGATTCTTGTAGCATCTATTCCTGTAACTGTTGGGACATGTGAGGATATGCCCTTTGGCAGCTGGGGCTGCATTACTTGGTCAGTCGGGTGACAGGCAGTGTGGGATCTGGCTGAGGACCTGAAGGGAGGTGCTGGGCTGTGCCATCCGCTATTCCAGCTGCCTTTTCTGGCAACATGCTCTATGGAACTCTTGGCAGGTTTAGGACGGTTGAGGAAAAGGGACAAGGGTGCCAGAAGAGAAAAGAAGGGGACAGAAGGGTTTACTGAAAGAATTACAGAAGCTGACCCACCACCTTTCCTCCCCTCCACACCCAGAACCAGAAGGTTTCTCCTCTGGTTCTTCTGCAGGGAATAGACGTAGCCATGGATCCTCTCTCAGAGCTGCAAGATGATCTGACCTTGGATGATACCAGCCCAGCTCTGAACCAGTTGAAGCTAGCCTCCATTGATGAGAAGAACTGGCCTTCTGATGAGATGCCAGACTTTCCCAAGTCAGGTGAGTGGCACAATGTCTCAGGCAACTGTAGACACCCCGAGAGGAGGCTCCTTCCTGCTGGAGGGGTCTCCAGGGGGTAAGGTTGGGCCAAGGAGACCAGCCCTAGAGTATGGCTAGGAATTGGAAGTCCCCTGGGGGCAGGCTAGAGACAATGAGTTGTGGAGAAAGTGCTAGGCCAGCCCCGAAGGTGACTCTGCCTTTGTGTTCCTCAGATGACTCTAAAAGCAGCTCTCCAGAACCTGTCACACACCTGAAGTGGGATGACCCTTACTATGACATTGCCCGGCACCAGATTGTGGAAGTAGCAGGTAAGCATGCCCAGTATGGTACTTCTTCCCTTATATTCTGTGCTCCTGGCTTAGAGAAGCCAGCCTCTTTTGCCACCAAGAAAGGGTACATTTTGTGCCTAGCCTCTGGCCTGCTCTTGAGCATATGGATCTTCCCTTATGAGTATGGATTGGTTTTGATTGGTATGTACCACTGCTTCCTGACCTGTGGTCCCATGGTCTCCCACTACAGCTGGAATGTGGGAGGCATTGTGGCCTAAGAGCTTTGAAGTTAGGAAGTTGAGTTTGATCCAGTTTTGCTCTCTGACCTCCTTTCTCACACTGTTGTTGAGAGGAGTACAATGATTCTCTTATGTTAGCATCCTGGGAGCTAGAGCACAGTGGGCTCCAAATTAGTGACCTTATCCTTCCTATCCTGTCTTCTCTTCACTTGCCCTGATCCCTGATCCCTGCTTTTCCATCAGTCACTGGAGATGCGGATAACCCCCTTTGGGGGTTTGGAATGGGCAGAGCCTTTTCAAGATGCTCAATGCCACGTGACTCCCTGGACCGTCCAGTTTCTAGTGGGTGTGCTGCCCTGCTGAGAATGGGTGCAGGAACCCTTTGGGTCTCTGCTTCAGCTCCCTCCCTCCCTTGTGTCGTAAGGCAAGCCCCAGAAGAGACTGGAGCAGGGAAGTAGTGAGCCTCAGTGAGCTGGCTCTTGCTGTCAGGGTCAGAAGAGGCCACAATGTCTAAGGCATTCCCATGGCCTGAGTTTCTGATGCTTACCTTGGTCTGGGTTGGAGCCCTTGAATGATCTCTCTCGACCCTGCAGAAGCAAGACAGTTTCTTCCTGGCTTAGGTCTGAGCCTGGGAATCTGAGTAAGGTGTCAGGGTGTCTAATGTCTGCCCTGACAGCCTCCTGACTTGGTAGTCAGTCAGAAGACAGCAGGTGAGGTTGTTCCCCCCACTTCTGTGGGTATCCCCTTGTCTTGCAACGAAACACCACCTTGCAGCATTTTTTTGTTTGTTTCTCCAGAATGTGGTGAGCCTGAGGGGGCCCAGCCAAGTAGGTGTCAGTTCTGGTTGTCTGTGCTTGGCCCCTCCTGGCTGTGGCCTCTGGCTCTATGAATCAGAAAGGACTCTTGGTGGAGGCAGGTGGGACCAGCTTAATTGCAGCTCCATCCTAGGAATCTGGGAGCTGGTGTTGGCTTTGGAAGCAGGAAATAGCAGAGTTTCTTAGAGAAATGATGAGGTGGAGACCCAAAACTCAGGAGAGGGGAGCTGTAGGGGCTGTGCCTCCGGAAGCTCTCAGTATAGACAAGTCTTGTTTGAAGAGCCAGTGGTGATGTCTGAATTAGAATTCAGAGAACAGACCTGTGTGTAAGGAAGAATAGACAATACTCTCAACTCCTTGACAGCCTATGGTTGTCCCTCCCTTCAGTAGCAGCCATGGACCTCAGTCAAATTTGACTTGGTCCCAGTAGGGTCTTTCCAGTGTTGTGCTGGTAACAGTAGACTCTATAGAAGGCAAAGAGACCATTATTTGTAACCTTTTAAGTTTATACAACAGCTGGTTTCAGGCTTCCAACATAATGTCAACTGGCTTGCAAAATGCCTGGCAATAGAAATATTTAACAAGGGGCTGGAGAAATGGTTCAGAGGTTATTAGCACTGGCTGCTTTTCCAGAGGTCCTGAGTTCAATTCCCAGAAATGACATGGTGGCTCACAGCCATCTATAATGAGATCTGGTGCCCTCTTCTGGTGTGCAGGCATACATGGAAGCAGAATGTTGTAGACATAATAAATAAACCTTTGAAAAAAATATTTAACAAATGTAAACTGTCTTCATACACCATGACTTTCTCAGTCCCCACCTCCACCTTAGATGTCCTTGTCCTGCAGGTTGTGGTCAGCAGCACCCAGAAAGCCTGCTGGAGAGGCTCTCTTGCTGCTGGTTAACACCCATGCTACCTTGAGAGAGCCTGATTGGTATCTGGGGAATGCAGGCTTCTCCTACTCCACCCTCTCCCCAGCACCCAGCTGCTAGCTCTGTGTCTTTTTTAAGGTTCCGGGGCAGAATCAGTTCTAATCCCTTCTGGGAGTAGGGAGGGGAGTTTCGGGATGCTTCCTGCAGCGGTCACCCTGCTTGCTTGCAAACTTGGTGATGGGACTTCCATTTCTGAGGAGTCAGAGGACAAGGCCTAGGGCTGCTGACTCTCATCCCATGCATGCCTTCCAACTCCTGACTTATCCTTGATCCCCTTGCTATCTTGGCTTTTTTCAGTGTGTGTTACTAGATCAGCCTTATAGTTAGGAGGTTGTGCACGGAGGACTTGCCAAGGTATCTGCCTCCTTTCCTAGAAGCTTACATTCTTACACTGGGGCATGATTCAGTAGTAGAGCTCTCAACCCTAGTGCAAGGCCTGGGTTCCAGCCTCAGTACTGGGAAGAATGAAACAATAAAAAGAAACCTAACAGTCCAGTCTTAAAACCATTCGTAGTCCTCTTTGACTCCCACTCAGGGCTACCAGGGTGTAAATTTCTTTTTCTAGAGAAAATGCACATCTTTGTAACTTTTTGATGAACCAGTGAGTTTATTAGGGTTACTCATAAAGCATGGATGAAAGGTTTCTACACCCCACTTCTGTGGCCAGCTGAGAGGTGGAACAACACCCTCCTGGCCTGTAGCCTTAACCTCTCATGGATACCTTACATTCCAGAGCTCTCAGACCCTCTACCTTGGCCAGGTACTCAACTCTTCCAGACAGTGAGGGCTGCCTTGTTTGAAGTAGAAGCTTCAAATAAAAACTTCAACGCCCTCCCCAGGCCCTCCCACTTCAGCCTTGCACCTGCATTCCAGGCATTCCTTCTGCTTACAGGGAACTAGGCAGGTGATGCTCCCCTTCATGCAGGAGTCCCAGGACTTCTGAACTTCAGATTGTGTGGCTGGGCTGCCATTCTCTGTCTGTGTCTCTCCCCCCTGCTCTGCTGCTTTCCTCCCCCCCTCCCCGCTCCCCCGACAGAGCCAATGGAAGCAAATGAGGGCAGGAACATCCTACAACTGGTTTACCCCAAAGCACTAAGCAGCGAGGACCTAGAAACCCTATAGAGGGCCAGGCAGTGGTGGTGGAAGCCTTTAATCCCAGCACTCAGGACACAGAGACAGGCCTGGCCTACAATTCCAGGACAGACTCCAAAGCTACAGAGAACCCTTTGTTTGTGCAAAAAACAAACAAAACAAACAAACAAAAAAAAGAAGAAAGAGAAAGAAATCAAGAGAGAGAAAGAGAAAGAAAGAAAGAAAGAAAGAAAG
>LOJH01057707.1:0-11515 GCA_001685095.1 Ellobius talpinus | reverse complement strand
CTTGAGTTCTTTATATATTTTAGAGATCAGACCTTTGTCTGATGCTGGGTTGGTGAAGATCTTCTCCCATTCTGTAGGTTGCCTTTTTGTCTTAATGATAGTGTCCTTTGCTTTACAAAAGCTTCTCAGTTTTAGAAGGTCCCTTCTTTTAAAACAGAGCTGGAGAGTCCCTGCTGAATGGAGCAGTCTCAGAAGAGGCAAGCATAGTGATGGTTTCGAGACAGAGCTATAGACCCAGTAGTGCATTCTGAGAAATAGAATAACTGTGTGCCCTGTTTTTCCCATGGACACAAATTATTCGTTTCTATTTTATTTTTGTATTTATTAATAATGTCACGTGTTAGCCTTTCAGTTTTCTAACATGGAGAAAAATAGTTCAGATGCTTAATGTGTGGGTTTTATAAGATATGGGACATGTATTTACTACTTAAAGTATCAACATAACTTTTAAACACATTGTTCTAGGTCTTTTGTATTTGATATTTGTTTTATTTTTCTTGGTTTTGTTTTTGTGTGCATGTGTGTTTTTCTTATTTTATTTTACTTATTTAAAAACAAAAGAAAACAAACTATAATGATTTATTTTACATACCAATTCCTGTTCTCATTCCATCCCCTCCTCCCATCACCTCTACCTTTCCCCCAGACCACTCTCCCATCTACTCCACATTGCTTTGAGGAAGGACCAAGGCCCTCCCTATTAATTTGGAGACAGAGCCTCACAGAGGTCCAGGCTAGTCTCCTCCTTATTTTGTTCCCAGATCGCTGGGATTGCAGATATGTTTCACATCCAATGAACCTCCATGCATTCTATGTAGATTAAGACATGGATAATGCAATAAGAAAAAAGGAGGTATTTATTGACCTTGTGAAGGATGATGGTAGCCCAGTACAGGAAAACAGGCAGTAAACTTAGAAGATAAATAGAACCTTTGAATTTCTAGACCTCCAGAAACTGAATATAGGAAATGAGACAGCAAAGGCTTATTGCTAGTGTATCTAGTGCAACCTTTAGGAATAGATATGTCCCTGTTAGGTCATGCAGATGTGTACTTGATGAATCTTGAAGTCTTATCGTCTGCATCCTGCACAGAGCACAGGGAAGTCCCAGCTACATGCTCTGTAGGTCCGCAGTTGAGGCTGAAGAATCAGCTTACTCCTAGTCTCTAGGGCAGGACATTGGAGACAAATACAAATGTAAGGAACGCTTATCAAACAGAAGGACACTACATTCCTTCTACCACAGAACACGCAAAACATTTTAATTAAGACATCCATTTCACTCTGTATGCCTTGCCGTCTCAGTCATCAGAGAATGCTTACCTATGTTACTTTCTCTACCAGCAATATTTTTGCATAAAGAGAAAGACAGCCATTCATATCTTCGTGGTATAAATGTTGGTGACTGCTCTACCCAGGGTATATATTTTATTTTCCGTGCCCCAGATCCATTGTTCTTGTGTTGGGTTGGGTAAATCTTGGTGGAGTTTACCTGGTACTCCTGCTGCAGCATCTCTCTCTGTGTGTATCACTCCATAATTTATGAATCACTTTTTATTCATACTGCACATGCAAGAGAAACCTTTTGCTGATCTGAATACTGAAGCTTTGTGCTCCATAAATATGAAAAGCTTAATTTTCAAACAAAGACAAATCACTAGAAATCAATTCAGAAGTCATTCATTTTTCAAAGCAGAAATGTTTAAGTTCTTTTGGGAGAAAATATTCATGCTCTTACCTTAGAGACCTTTTGAACAAGGAGTGTCATAGGACTATTGTGACAGAAATTTCAACAGTGGATTTGGCAGTTTCCTGAGCATGTAATGATGCTTACTGATGTCCACAGGTGATCGAGCAGTGAGATGGACACAGCTGGAATGCCAAGTAGATCGAGCAGTTTGTATAACAGCAACAAAGATCGGAACATAAGGTACAAACTGCTTCATCCTCTGGACCTGCTTCACTGCACATTTAGAAAAAACAAGGATTCTAGTTCTTCATTACTCCTAAAGCAAAATGGATTCTTCAAGTAGGAATTCTGGTCAAGGCCTTGTTAATATCTCACAATTAGGATAGACAAGTGAGTATCTTCAGTACAAGTTGGCCCAAGCATCAGCAAGCTCAGAGCACTTCAAGTGGAGCTGAGGTCTCTAATCAGCAGAGACTGTCATGACTCCTCTGTCTCTGAATATTGCCTGGGTGCCCCCTTGGAAGACAAAAATAACAGGGTAGATAAGGTACCAAGGAGTGTTATCACACATGAATCACAGTGATATTTTATTTCCTCATATAAAGCATTACTAATTCATCACACTTTGATCTCATAATTCATAATTCTATCATAATTCTACTAAAGTATTTTTGGAAAGCTGCCTTTCCACCACAAATCCTTATGGAAAAAATTCTAACACTAGGGAAATGAGCTAACTGTGCCAATATTTAAGAATACATGCACACTGTCTGAAGAAACCTAAACCCAACCAAATAAAACTAAAATAAAACAGAAACACAAGACAAAAGAAGTAAGCAATTAAAAATATTGCAATTTAAATATTCCTTTCATTGGGTATTAATTATTTCTGTGCTTCTTTTCATTATTTTATTTTGTATTACTGTATGTGTGTTTGTGTGTACCTGATGTATGTGGTATGATGGCACAGGACAAGAATGTGGCGTTCTTTCCTTTCCCTTGAAGTGGGTTCTGGGTTTAAACCAAGGCTGCCAGGCTTGTTTGCCAAGAGTCTGTGAACACTGACTTTCACCTTGCTGCCCTGAAAAGTGTGAAATGGCTGCATTCCTTCTTTTTCCTGTTTTTCTCCTTTTTGCATGTTTTATTTCAGAATTCCCCACCTTGCTTTTGCTATTATCCATGGAAATGTTATTAAATTACTGCCTCCGCAGTTTTCTTTGAAATAAAAAAATGTGTAATCCTATTTCCAGTATTAAATACATTGTCTTCAAAATGGGTTTCTTCACATTTAAATGAAACACTTCTTTTGTTAAAGTCTCAAGAGATTCAGCTGAGGACTACACGGGTTCAGACAGGAAATGATGCCTATCACATTAGGTGACTGGGAAAGTGGGGAAGAGGACAATCTAGGAGAAGACTTTTTGATTCACTGTAAATGACGATGGGCTTGATATGCACAACAGAATCTTTTTTATGTGGAAAGAAAGTCATTTAAACTGTGGAAACAGATGTCCTGGTTAAGCCATATGGGCTACACAACAAATCCCAGTGTTGCAAATCTGAGAAGGGGAGGACTTGGGGGTTTCCTTATAGTTATGGGAGGAAGAGAAGAAAGGATGAGAGAAGTGAGCACACAGACAAATTATACACATGTATGAAATTGTCAAAGAAATACACAATTTTAAGGGAGGAGGGATCAAGTAAAAGCTCTATTCACATCCAGGACAACATTCCTCTAGACACTGCCAGAAGATATGTCTTTCCAACTCTTTCATTAAAGAAGTAATTCCAAATATATTACACTGGGATGCACTGGGAAAAAAGGGTCTTCACTGTACCAATTAAATGAAGATGAAGCCATTACTGTGGCTCTGATCAAGTATGGCTGCTGAAGTTATAAGGTGAGCTGATGTGGTCACAAACAACCAGAGGAAAGATGAGAGGAAGACACAGGGAAAAGACGGATGTGTCCTTAAATCATGGAATTCAGACTCGTAGGAACCGAACAACTCCTCAGTATCCTAGAATTGTAGGAACATAAACGTTTTATTGTTTAAGCACAAAGTTTATGGAAATTTCTTAGGATATAAAGTAATTCACAGATACTAACAGAAGATTTCAAGTGGTACTGGGTGATCTATTTCATTTAATATTTACTATTTTGATTAAATATATATCATGAAATTTGACAGGCAAAAAGTGCAAAAAGACCATATCTTTAGCACTGTTGCTGTGGTAGGCAAAGATTTGAAATACAAATAGATAAGAAATGGATTAACTATGATCGTTGTAAATACAAACAATAGGAAAATAATGTGAAAGGTAAGACAAAAATGTGGTACACAGGCATGGTGATGAGAATGTGAAGCACTGGTCTGTAGCTGGAGGTTTCTCTCCTGCTTACCAGTTCCCAAATAACCACTCTGAGGCTTAGAATTAATTACAAATTGTTTGGCCTATCAGCTCTAGATTATTATTAACTAGCTATTACAACTTAAATCAACTCATTTCTCCTAATGCACACATCACCACGTGGCCCAGGGCTTAATGGTGGTGCTCTGGCATTTTGTACCTTGGGTGACTACTGGTGTCTCCCTTGACTCCACCTTCTTTCTCCCTATATCTATGCTTGTAATTTTTGCCTGGTTGTTCTGCCTGCCTGTTGGCCAAATCAGCTTCTTTATTAACCAATGGTAATAAAACACATTCACAGCATACAGCGGGATATCCCACATCACTGATCAGCAAAGAGGAAGCAAAGAGGGAGAGGTGGAAGTTGGGAACTCTCCTGGATTCCCCTTCTCCATTTTTATTCAGTCTGAAGTTAAGCATGTGGGACAATGTCTTTGATCTTCACAGTGGATCCTCTCTTCCCAGTTATACCTGAAGATGTCCTTACAGTCAGGCTCAGAAGTGTGTGTTCTGGGTGAGTCCCAGCCTAGTTACACTGACATAGATGAAACATCAAATTGTCTGTACTGGAACTTATTATAATATTTAAACATTCCCACGAAGCAAATAGGAAGTGCTTAGGAATATATACACTTTATATAATTAGACAATATCAAGAGAGCTAAACATTGGGAGTCATTCCACTATAAGTTGCCTTTTGCACATTTTATTGCTTAGAGTACTGCATGACAATTTTCTTGCTTGGGTAAGTGAATGGAAGAACTGTCTTTAAATATTACAAAATTGTACTTTTGATTTATTAAAAACAAAGTGCATGGTGAGTGTTATTTATCAGGAGCTTAAAATTTGGTGTAAGCTCTGTGGATTCTATTTGTGTTTTTAAAAAGTAGAGGAGCCTCCTTAAGTAAAGGAAATATACATTTTTTGGGGTAAAGAAAATCTGGTGTAATATGTAACAAATATTACAGGGAATGAGGCTCAGTCAGATGAGTGTAACAGCAGGGGTCAGACTGAGGTGAAACAGTGAACATTAACTCGTGATTGGGGCATTGGTGGTTGACCTCAGAGTATGGCTTATGCCTCCTTTGTCTTGGAGAATAAATGAGAAAACTGGAGGAGAAATCCTTTTGATGAATATAGCCCGTAGGAAGCGACTAAGAAAGAAATTTATTTAAGGAATAAAAAAGTAGACAGTTCTCCTGTTGTTTGACAAATTTCTTTGACTTTATCTCTTTCCAAAGGTATCTGACAGAGAAGAAAAACCAAGTTTGTTCTCTTTGTGTAATCTCAGGGACTCTGTGTTAATAGATTCAATTCTATGAAAGGAAAGTCCACCAGGATAACTGTGATCATGTTTTCCCTTTTCTTGAGATCTAGAAGGCACAGAGCAGGTACAGCAGACAGATAGCTTCAGTCCTCAGTTGTATGACCCTAGACAATACTGTGTCAGCTCTTCAAGCTCTCTATGAAAAGACAAAGCACATGTCCAGTGCTTATTAAATAGATTATTAACAATCTCTCCAAAGTATCACAGAAATATGGTGGCAGATGCTCATCAGAATCGGAACTCTTATTTATCTTATGATAATAATAAACAATGATAGTCTGAAAAATCTCTGCGTGCCATTTGCCATACAAAATGTTTTCATATTTTTTGCCTTATTTAATTATCATTGGAAATTACTAAAGATATTGCCACTGTAATATTATTTGATAGAAAAATGCCTTGGGGGACAGATACACACATACTAAGGTAGCATACCTAATCTGTGGCTAAGAGTGTTGACATCCTTGCATGATTCCTCTCTCTTCACAGTAATAAAACACTAAGTAACACAGCAATTGATTTAATTGACTACAAAATTGTTAGTTGATGGGTAATTTTGGCTCACATGCAATTTTTGAACCTGAAAATATAGAAGTATGGCATGGTGACAGTATCATAAGAATAAACCATGTCAGTAGAATCCCAATCTCCTCTGCATGTCCACAGTCACTAGTCATAGGATGACTTCAGTGATATAGGTAGGTTATCACTTCATTTCCCTGGGAACACTATGCCAGAGGTGGAAGGAATCAACAGCTCAGAGTCTCAGAGATACTGGGTATAATCACATGAAGGTACAAAAGGTTCATTTTGGATCCTGGTTACAAAGATTTACATTTCTGGTTTGCTGACATCATTATTTTGGATCTGAGGTGAAGTTCACCATGGGTGGTTGCTCAATGGTGGCAGCAGACAGAAGAGAAAGAGAAAGTGTGGGCTGGAAAAGTAGATAGAGAAGATTGGGGGATGGGGATAGAGAGGGCTGGGAGGAAGGGATAGATGGGGTGGAGATGGAGACAGAGTGGACTGGGAGGAAGGGATAGATGGGGTGGAGATGGAGATAGAGGGATTGGTAAAATAAAGGTACAGGAGGTGGGGAGATAAAGGTAAAGAAGGCAGATGATTAAGAATGGTTAGGTCACAGAAATGGGGACTGCAGGAGCAAACTAAATTTTATAGAATCTGTAATTTTATAGAAATTCATCCAACACTGAAGAAACCTACATAGTACTGGTACTACTCAGTAGTGACACTAGTGTAGTTCTGATGTAGCTATGGGGGTGTTAATATTTAATCACATTTATGGCTTAGAACAAAGTAGAGTTAGACATTAGTGTCTTGTGGGGGACAAAGTAAGAGAAGATGCTTGTCTGATGGAGTGAAGACGAGGAAGTGGAGATGTATGCATGGGATTGAGGCAAACCTTTGGAACCTGTCCAGTGGTGTGCTCCGAGTAGCAAGGATGGAGAAAAGTATTAAGATTAGTGCTTGGGAATTCTTATTAGAAGCCTGTTAAATACAGTGACCCTTACTGAAAAGATGAAAAAGATAATAGGCATATAAATTAAAGCTGACTTTAACCCACCTCCTGTAATTAAATGCAGATATAATTATATGACATATCAGCCTTGAATTTTGATAATAAAAGATGCACAATTTTAATAAACCTGAGTGATGTGTGAAATCTGCTACACTTTATAGCACACACTAAACTCCAATGAGATTCCACAAAAATAAGTAAGAGAAATAGTGAAGGCATTCCCATCAAAATAATCTTGAAAACTACAAAAACACTTAGAAGACACCAGCTGTTTAAAAATACCTTAAAAGGATAGTATACATTAACAAATGAGTAATAACAATGTGCAAAATGGAATATCAAAATTTCTCCAAAGTAATTATAAATAAATTAAATGTATTACATAATAAAATTAAACTATTATCAAGCATGTGCATTAAATAATTCATGAAACATGCAAGCTCATGTCGAAAATCGTAGTAAAAATAATGAATGAACTAAACAAAAATATTCAGCAGCAAAGTATCAGGAAATGTTAAATGGTAAATATCTATGAATTTATCCCAAAAGCAAATTAACTACTGTACAGCATAAAACTCAAGTTCCAAGAGCACTGAGGTTTGAAGACAATGATTAAGTAAAGCCTTCATTTTCTGTATAGATGCAGAAGAGATGCTTGATGATATAGAGTGAGTAATAATACTTCACAAAATTAAAAATCCTTAATTAAAATTCAAGGACAAACAATAAACTTGAGCTTGCAGATAGCTACTTAACAAGTAGCTAATTGATAACAGATGAACCTATTCTGATAGGCAGAACTTTATTTAAATGAGAAACATTAAAGTGCTTCACTCACAGCTCAGAAGGGAGACAACTAAGCCTACTATTCCCTCAGCTTTCTGCTGCTGTGTTTGAACTGCTCTAGTACTAAAACACCTAGGCCAGATAGGAAATAGCACGTGTGTGCACCCTCACACACACACACACACACACACACAGTGAGAGAGAGAGAGAGAAGCACACACACAAAGTATCTAATGAGTTAGTTGCAAACCTAACAAATCAATGCATGAATCTCTATGTCTGTGGTGTTACACATAAATCATCCCAGGACTCTGGAGTTTGTAATGGAGGATCATGAATTCAAAGTCAGTCTGGGAAACACAGGATTATTCTGTCTCAAAAACATCAAGAAATGTAATATTCGCAATGGAAATCATTTGGTAATATAAAAAGACAAAATTAACACAAAAGTAAAACAGAAAAAATAATGGGAGATAACTTTTAATTTACCATCCAAAAGAAACTAGTACACATATGGATAATTAATCAAGACATGTTTGAAACACATTTATTAAAATCACACTGAACACCCCAGACACAATAAAAGATTCTCACCAAACCCACATCTGACAGAGGATCCCCAGGCTCTCTCAGAAAAAAAAAGCACAGCAACTAAAAATGTATCAAGTCCATAAACAGAAAAATGATGCTTAACAGATTTGGTCACTACGCTGAGACTCAGCCGTAACAACAGAGACAAACAAACTAAAACGCTGATGGAAATTTCACAAACTGACCCATACAATCCACCCCTAACTGACTTGGAAACCTAGGAAAGGACAAAAGTTGGGAAACCAGAGAAGTTAGCATATAAAGTTCCTTATATTAAGGGAACACTACTGTTTTAATGTAAATGGTTAGAAAAGTAATGTTACAGATATTCAAAATGAGAACAGATTGATATAACATGCATACTATAAAATAATGATGCTATAGAAACCTAGGAGCAATAAACATGAATTATTTAATGAATAAATTTAGAACAAATAGAGAACCTTGTGGAAGGTAGATAGATGGAAACTACTCTTTAAATTGTGTGAAACAGATAAAAATGCATGCCTCTTTAGATAGGCAATCTAGGCTCCACTATTGAACCTCAAGCTACATTCCACACAGTGAGCCTGTGATTTGCAGTGCTCCAGAAACATGGAGACTGCTCATGTCCCTGATTTAGTCAGGTAAGATATAAAGTTTACATTTCTCTCCCTGAGAGTTATTTAAGTTATTCTGGGCATGCAAAAAGGTGAGATAATTCTATCTTAATGGAATTAATTTTGGTTTATCATTTAATTGAGGAACACTAATGGGAACAAATTAACACTCAATATTACTTTTCTATCAAGATAAACAACTATGCTGCACAAATATTACTTTTGATGTCACCGAGAGTTCAAAGGACTTTCATGCTTTTCTGGGTTTTCTTTAGACTGTACCCTAGACTCCCAGGAGGGACATCTCCACTCCCCTCTCCTGTCAGCAATCCTTCAACGGGAGAAAAACAAGCAGCTGCTTGCAGGTCTTATTTTCTTCCTTCTCCTTTCTTCTGTTCCATTTCCAAATGGACCCTTGGGAAGATGAAGAAAGGGAAGCTACAGAAACTTCCTGAGATGCTTAGCTGAAAGGGTGGTCAGGGGACAGATAGAAGAGATGAAGGAAAAAAGGAAAACAGAATACAGAATGTTACCTCAGTTGTGATTTTATTTTAGCATGTTATCTATGGATAGAAAATAAGAGTTAATTATGGATTTATTTAGTTTTATGCAGCTACATATTAATGATGTTTTTAAGACTTCTAGGGGACTTTTTATTTATTTATTTACTTTTGCTCACCCTTTGGCCTCTATTTCTAGGCTAAATCAATCTAGACAAGCATCATGGAGGCTAATTTTCTAGGTCATTCCAGATCTGGACAAGTTGGCAATCATTATCAACCTTAACAATATATCTCTTCATACAGTTTCTCTCACCACTAAAAGTGGTTGCTCTCATCGACTCTCACTTGATTTGTTGATTAGTGGGGGGAGAGAGATGGAGCACAGAGTGAAGCTCGGAGGGAGTGGTCAGGGCAGCGTGTGTTTGTTATGTTGCATGGAGAGGAGGAACTTGGAAGAAAACAGATACTTTTAGTACATTTACTTGGCTCCTTTGTGAGCTTGGCTGAGGATTTCATCTGTAAAGTTTGCATCCAATGTGAATACTGAAATTTGACAAGGATGTGAACCTACTTGATGCATTGTGAATCAGAATGGTGATGACCTGACATTTCAGTTATTTTGGAGACTGAATTTTATGTTGACTAATTTAACTAGTTGAATTCACACTACCATTATGTTAATTACTTTTTACAAACACATTATTTATAGAAATATCCTTTCACAAATTTCTTAACACAGTAAGCATATATGTTCCCTTTATTTCCATTAGAAAAATGGATTACTATTATCTCTTCAACTTTTAAAAAGTTAAAAGTAGTAAAGGGACATTGGTTAGGAACCTCATAATTATATATGTGTGATTGAAAGGTAGATATATAGTTACATTGGGTAGATTATTGAATGTTTGACTGACTTCACAAAAGGAATTTTGCCTTATTAGTTGCTGTTTCTCCAAATATTTCTAGGAATAACTTTCTATTTTGAGTATATAGTAATTATTTATAAACTAAATCAAACATGGCTTAAAGACCTAGCAAATATCAAGTTATACACAACTCTTAAAACTAGTTTATTATTTGCAACTATTCAGTCAACACAAACAGATGTGTAATAATCCATCATGTTTTGGCACTTTATTTTGTTTTAACGTGTACTTAAAGGAATACTTAAATGCAAACCTACTTGCCCTCTGTAGTAAGGAGACCGTTAGTTTGTTTCCTGGCTGACAGGCAGTTCAGACCCAAAATAATCACTCAGAAACCATATTATTTAAATCACTGCTTGGCCCATCAGCTCTAACTTCTTACTGGCTAACTCTTACATCTTAATTTAACCCATCTCCATTAATCTGTGCATCACCACAATGCCATGGCCTACCAGCAAAATTTCAGTGCATCTGTCTCTGGCAGCAGCTCCAAGGCTTCTCTCTTACTTTGCCTTCTTCCTCATAGTATTCAGTTTAATTTTCCCTGCCTAGCTAAATTCTGCCCTGATATAGGTCCAAAGTAGCTTCCTTATTCATTAATGATAATCACAGCATCCAGAGAGGAATCCTACATCACCTCCCCTTTTCTGTTTAAATAAAAAAGATAGTTTTTAGTTTAACATAGTAAAATTACATATAACAAACCAGGTATCAGGAAAGAATTACAGTTATAATATTTATATATACTTTATCTTTTATCATAATTAATGAAAACTATAAATATAAATTCTTTAACTCCATCAAAAACATCTGAACGATATAATATTACCTAAGTAAACAGAAAGTRCATTGTAAGCAACTTTCAAACTCTAGAATTGACAGAGACATCTCACTGCCTGGATAATCACCCAAAGTTCTTCTGTATTGTTGGGGCATCCATCTTTAGCTTACAGGCTCATAGTATCCAGCAGACAGTTTCCTGAAGCAGGAAATTTCAAAGACTTTTCTTCCTGTTATATATGTTTACATATACATATTAAGTTTGTCAGTTACTTTCTTCTGTGTCCTGCAGGATGTCTTGTAGACACTTTTATGAAGCAGGAACCCTGAAGGATGGTCTCACCTTTAGGCAAGTTCAGCA
>LOJH01057706.1:0-11515 GCA_001685095.1 Ellobius talpinus | reverse complement strand
TAACTATCCTTCCTCTATTCTAACCATCCCAACTCCCGAATCTCTCCCCATCCTAAATTAAAAGTAGCAATGGCTAGATAAGTAAGAAAGTTCTGTGTTCATTGCTTTCATGTGAATAGATGTTAACAGTAAGAAGATATAAGCAATAATGAAGAAAGAACGGGGAGAGTGAGAGAGCAGCTGAAGTGCTGAGTCTTGATCGGCCCCACAGGTTAATGACAGGAAACTTCTACATGTTAAGAACAACAGTTTGAAAACATAGATGCAAGAACACTCACATGGGATGAACAAGTTATATTTAGGAAAATAGACATAAATATATCCATGCAATAATTATGAAAAGGAAGCCATAATTTTGAAGGAGAGTGGGGAGATATGTATGGGAGGGTTTGGAGGTAGAAAAGGTAGAGGGAAGAGAGAAATGTCAAAAATATGCTAAAATCTCAAAAATAAAATGAAAAACAGATTTGGTTATCCAAGCAGGCCACATTGTTCAGATGCTTACTAACACAGGGTAGAGTTACATACTAATTAATTAATTGTAAGTTGAAAATATGTTGAATAAAACGTGTATCAAATATGCCAATATAATTGGTATGTTAGTCAACTTTCCATTATTACAAAAACAAAATGCCTAGATCATCAATCTTTCAGTTCTAGGTTTTATACTGCATTCATATATATTTGGGTTTTATATTTGATTCTATCTTATAATTTGCATAGTTCTTCTGAAATTCTTCATATTTATACCTTTATTGGGAAGTCAGAGAAAAAGGAAGGAAATAATGGAGAAGAAAGAAATGATGAAAACACAGAACCTGAAGAGTACCAACACTTCCCATTGAGCTGTAATGTAGTTGGCATTTTCTTTACGCTGCCAACCAGCTCCCATATAAAGACACAGAGACATATTATTAATTACAAATGCTCGGACTTAACTTAGGCTTGTTCCACAAGGTCTTTTAACTAACTTAACTTCTTTCTATTCACCTATGTTTTGCCTTGGAGCTTTTTACCTTTCTTTCATTCTGTATGTCCCATTTTCCTGCTTCCTCTGTGTTTGGATGACTGGTTCCTGGCGACACCTTGGCATCTCTTTTAATTTTTCCCCAAACCTAAATTCCTCCTCCTACTTACTCTCTCTGCCCAGAAGGGCAGCCTATACCTCCTCCCTCACTATTAGCCATTCCTTTTCTTATTAGACCAATCAGGTTTTTTTAGGCAGGCAGAGAAAAACAGTAACACATCTTTACATAGTTAAATAACTATTCTGCAACATAAACAAATGCAATATATTTTACAAAGTTAAACAAATGTAACACATCTTTTCATAATTAAACAAATGCAACATATCTTTGCATAGTTAAACAAATATTCTGCAACACTGTAAAGCAATAATAAAGAGCATAAAAATATGATCAGAAGAGAAAGAAACATACCCATTATATTCAATAAAATATTATTGGAGAAATGGCTGACTTTATTATAGCTGTGAAGAATGAATGATAATAGATTTTATGATTGCTTACAAAATAAAAGAAACCCTATCAAACAAAATGTATAATTACAAAAATAAGACTTAAATAGAAATGTTTCAAAAATTATGAGATTGCTCAGTGAATAGAGATGCTCTTCATAGGCCTGATGACTTGAGTTCTAAACCTGGATCCCATGGGATGATAGGAGTGAAACTAAACACTTGTTCTTCTAAATCTGTATGTACTCATGGATGATGTGTACCTGCATACACACAATAAATAAATGAATATATAAATAAAACATTTCAAAGAAGAAACATTTTAAGATAAATTATAGGTGAGATTATTCAACAGTGACAGAGTGTAACTACAATAATAGGTGAGATTATTCAACAGTGACAGACTGTAACTACAATAAATGCTAATGAAAATACTTCAGAGAAATAATACCAATTTCCATACCACATATTATTGTCTGAGCTGTGGATTCCTCTAAAGTTCGTATTTTGAAAATATGACCTTGGTACTACAAAATGTAATGTTGTTTAAAAATAAGGCTATTGCTATTGAGATTTGTTAAGGGTAAAGGAGATCATGTTTGAACATCAGTCATCAATATGACTGGTATACTTGTAAAAAGGAAACATCTAGACATATCTAATATATAGTGTTAGAAGTCCAGTTAGTAAATCTTAGACGAGAGAAGGTATATTGTTGAGAAAGTCATAGTAAAGCTTTTTTGTGTACCTCTCTTCACATATGTGACACTCAATTGATTAGCAAGGAAAACAATAGAGCATCTGATGATGAGAAATTCTTATGGAGAAAAGGACACTACTACTTTCCTAAATGGTCACTAATTGTCCAGTTAACTGTTCTTTAGAGTTCCGGATGCCTGGTCTACAAAGCATTCCAGCTGTGCTGCACAGTTCAAATTTGCTTTTTCTAGGAATCAGATATTGCTGTGTAATGCTGAAAATTCTCTGTGATGTCTTTCTTACTATAAACAGAGTGTAGAAGCCTTCATGTGAATCTGTGGCTATTATTCTGACTCCATTCAGTATTTCTCACTGAATATAAAATACACTTAGCAGTCTTCCATTTCAAAGTGCTTGAATACTTTTGCTTAGCATGGAATAATCCAACCCCAAAAATGTATTCCCTGGCCCCCTTTTTATTCATAGTGCTACTGCCTCAGTGAAATATTCTCTAAGTGCCCACCTCCCAGGTCCTCTCTCTCTCTCTCATTACTCTCCTCGCAAGAATCTCATTGCCTTTTAAAACCATTGTTTTTCATGTGTTTGTTAATACAAATAGTTGCTTTGTACATCACTACTACCTTGGCATGAAAAAATTCTCTCTGCTAGACAACGTCTATTTAATACATTCTTATAAAATGGGTGGATAGATGAATTAATGCATGAGGGCAACGTGTTCGACAAGAAGAGAGGAAAACTTTGGAAAAATTTCCCAATGTCAACACATGTTTACAGCACAGTCTAGCAGTCTTAAATTTATTAAATTTGTATTCTCAAAGTAGGAATGGAAAAATGGTGAATTCTTTTTAAAACAAACTTCGAAAATCTGAACATAGTAGCCTTTTGGACAATGCTATTGGCATATACTCACATTTGCAGGCATGGCTTACAGCACTCCTGGGGGGGATTTCATACTGGCTCTTGTTTATTCAACTCTGTCTTCATCATCCATCCTAAATGAACAACTTAAGAAAATTAAAGAAAAAAATCTTTTTTAAAAAATGACTAAAACTAGATGAGAAACCATAGAATCATGAATATCTAATTAAAACATGCTATACATAACTACCTTTAATAGAAAAGAAAAATTAATACCTACACTTAATAGAAGGGCATTAAGTATCAACTCTTTGTTCCTAATGGAAGACTTGGAACTGTCAAGCAATATATTCTTCATCTATATTCCCTTTTCAGCTCATAGTTTTGTGCGAGACTTCTACTATGTGTGGCAAAACATCTGCTTCTTCCTTCAGGGTTATTTCAAGTTAGTAATTGCAAGTATGAAATTTGAGGTTAGTCAGAGTACGCTTCATTCTGAATCTGGAAATTGCTTGTTATATAATCTTGTGGCTAACTTCTCTAAGACATATTTTAATTGGGGTTGATAATTATGCATAATTAGGTGGCTGTTATGAGATTTACAAACAGTAATAATGGTGAACATTCAACTAAACCTTTTACATATTCGTCAATAAATGTAAGGTAATTGAAGAGTAAAAATTAATTACATAGATGATGATATAAGTTTACATATTAAATTTGTGAACTTTCTTCATATAACACTAAGCACTTACACTAATTCCCTAAGAGATTTAATACTTTGTAGAATTCTCCACATGGTTTATCTTTATCAGATGGAACTGTGTCCAATACAGCATACTCTGTGGCAATCCTGTTCTTCATTTCTTCAAGAAGAACTAAGACTCTTGAAAAATAATCTTCTTTGGCAAAGAACTTTCCCATAATCCAGAGGCATTGCCACCACGGTATTTCCTGTGAGACATCATGCAGTCTTTCCCCAGAAACAATGAATCCTTTTTATTTCTTCCCTTCCCACTCCTTATCTGGACATCGTGGCCTACAACACACAGTACACCTTGTGAAATCTGATGAGACTGAACTTGGCTTTGCCACAAGCTATTGTTGCTGCATCATATGTGCTCAAAGTTTAGCTACATCTCTTACATTTTGAGATTTGGAAATGGAATATGAACTGTTTGGTGCCAAAGGCACCACCTAAGGCTATCCTTTGATTCGAGCAGTTTTATCTCCTCCCGCTCCTCTGCTTTGAAATCAGCAAGGTTATGTCTAATCAAAGAACAAATATAATGACTCAAAGGAATTAGTGGCTGGTAAATTTAGAACTAACCCTTCATATGTGATTTCACACAGAGACTGTTTTTTTTATCTTTCTCTGCATATGATGCAGCTCATATAAATGAGAAGTACAAATATTTTCAAAGGCAACTCCACGTACAGCTCAGAATGTGTTATTATGTTTCTCTAAAAAAGCTTATTTTAGCCACATTACCAGTTGTACACACTTGACTTTCATTGCCCACGGAGTACATGATGTGATAGAACTTTTCTTTAAGCTTTCTTATTCTTAATTAACATTTATTGCTTAATTTTGTGTTGAGAAAGGGGACATGAGTCACAGTGATCTTGTGGAGGTCAGAAGACAAATTTCAGGAGTAAGTTCTTTCCTTCTACCATATGGTTTATGGATATTGATGTCAGGTCCTTCGGCTTGGGAGCAAATGCTTTTGTCCACTAAGTCATTTTGTCACTCCTAGTGTTATTGAGTTTTAATGATGCTTTTATCAGTTAGATGAAGTCATATCAGTTAGGAATGTTTGCTTAACCATAACATTTAAATGGCAAACATGTAGAATAAGACCAAACTTAACAGCACATATTCATTGAATATTCTACGGAAAGTACAGTGAGGACTTGGAGGAGATAGAAGATAACTAAATGTATTTCTAGGCTCAGGCATTCTCCATTGAGTTATAGGTAAAGAAGTCTGAAATCTATGGGACAACAACGTGTAAGTACTTAAAGCTCAGACCTGAGATTAGTTCCTTAAGGAAATTCATACTCTTTAAACTAGAGTTTTCTGGGAAATGTGCCAAATTAAGAAAAAAAAAAACATTTCCTTTTTAAAAATAGCTTGAACACAAAGTAGAAGAAAGGTTAGTAGGGAAGAGATAGCAAACATTAACTCCAGAGTTCCGTATGTAAACTAAAAGGTATTTGAAGTGTCAATGTTTAAGGTGCCAATTCCCATCTCTGCCTAACTCTTGGGAACAGAGACCTGGTCTGCCTAGGCCCTCTTCTTATTAATGCAGACACATGGCCGTTGTCCTGCTAGGTTCACAACATCTCTCTCTGGGACCTATTATTGATTTTGTTCCCTTCATACATTTTCATCTCTGTGCTTTGCCCTTCCGGGCACTGCCATCACAAGCAGTTTGAGTTTTGTCTAGAGCATGCTGTTGTTCTTTGTCTTACTTCTCTTGTATTATTAATATTTCTTTTTCTGTTTGGCTGCCTTGTGAGAAATACAAAGTTTGTCACAATGTAGACCTTAAGGAAACATCTTTCTGAGGCTATTACTCATAGTTTAACATTTGGCTTTTAATGGAAGGGCTTCTATAAAAAAATGAATGTACATAGTGAGAGCTAAGTGAGCTCCAAATTATCCAAATTGAAGTGAAATAGAAGAGTTATTTCAAAGGATGATCTGCAGATATATCAAGAAGTACCCAACACATTTGCACAGGTTCAATTCTGACTTGAAATGCCATAAGTTTGAATAGAAAACATGTATTTCTCTGTGTTGGTCTAGAATTATTCTGTCATTACAGAAAACGTGATGGTCTCTGAGGAAGGAGAGGAAGAGCAATGGGAAAGTAAATAAGAAATGGGGAGATAATGTCCATAAATGTTAGCAGTCCTCCACTGACAATAGGGGGAGTTATGCACTTGATACCCACCCTCATCAAAATCTCAGCCTGGATATGAGTACTAATTCATCTCTCCACAAGAAATTATTGGTAGCATATAGAAAGTGTGTATTTATGTGTGGTGGGTGTGATGCATGTGTCATATGAATGTGTGTGTTTGTGTATGTGTGTGAGAGTGCATGTGCATGCATTCATGGTTCATGTGTGTGTGTGTGTCTGTGTGTCTCTCTGTGTGTGTGCATGCGCACATGTGCCAGTATGCATCTAGCAGGACAACAGTGAATTTCTTCATAAGGTAATCTGAGGTTGTTTTGGTGTGTGCTTTTGTGCAGACTACGGGGATTGGATTCAATTGGAGAGTAATGAAAATGTAGAGAAAGGAGTATTACTATATTAAAGGATAAGCTTTCAAATATATTCCAACGAACACAGTTATGGACTTAGAGGAAATCTCATTTCACTTGCTAACTTTCCTAATTCAGGTCAGGTATATAACCTGTCTCCTGAGAGGGTGGAGAAAGATCAGCTGAGTAAGGCTGAGTAAAGCAAGCTCACACCGAGCAGAAAATGATGAGTCTTTTCCTACCTTTCTCTATTCAGCGGTGATACCAAGGCTAAATAGTGAGGTGTTTGTTGAAATCAGTATATAAATAAAATGTGTGCCTCAATTTCCAGTCCTAGTTGATATTTTAAAGATGTTTATGTGACATCTATTACTAGTTTTGCCCTGACATGCTTTTGTGATCTCTTGGTCTTTTTCCATAATTTAGCTCATCTCCAGTGTTGCTGTGTACAAATGTTCCACCTTTGGAATCCTTAGGCATTCCATCTCTTCTTTGTCATTTCTCCCTAGCCTTCTACATACACCACCTGCTTCTATTAACACATATTTATTCATTGTTTCATTCATTGAGAGGAGTGACAGAAGGTACCTTGAGGAGAATAAGAGGCAAACTTATGACAGTCGTGTACATAGAGCTACAGCTAATTCCCCTTCATTACTCAGTCTTACTTGAATTTAGGAAAAGAGAGATGAGAAGGGCAACTTTCTGCTGGACTGCAGAAAGCTGGAAGAACTATCCATTCTGTATAAATTTCCTAAGAGAAACAAACTAATGATCACATCCCAACAAAATATCATCATTCATCACTTATATAAGGATAAAAAACAAATCTTGAGTCCAAGTATTAAAGATGCTCAGAGAAGCACAATAATGCAGAGTTGAGTTCCTTTCAGGAAGGCTTCTCATGTCTCCAAGGCATGAAATCTTACCATTTCCATATCTCCTGACTTACTCACATGGCAAATCCAGAACTGCTACAGCAAAAAAAAATCTCCCTTTCAGATGAATAATTGAAAGTCCATATTATTCTTTCATTTTATTCAAGGACCTTTGAGATAATAAATGCCTATTATACTTTACTGCAATAAGTATGGCATGTCAGAGTTGCAGTTCTGCCCTGTGTATGGCAGAAATCATAAGGTGAATGAGATTTTCTGTGATCCTGAAGACTGAATTATAGATGTGAACCAAGAGCATTGGTCCTCCACTGCAAAATCATAACCATGAATATATCAATATATGAATGAATATATTGCATATCTACTATCAATTCCATCCCATAAATCAGTAAACCAGGAACAAAGCATAGTGTTATGTCATAATTTTCTGATTTCTGAGTGCAACTGAACTCAAGACTGTTCTCCAAAGTGTCCACATAAAATATCTCTCAAAGTATAAGAGCCTGAAAATATGAATGAATTTTGAGTATTTTACCAATTTCTGTAAGAAATTCTGGAAATATGAATGAAGGTGAAAAACATGTCATTAGTAGCAAATATGTGATATGGGATTCCCCTGTGTATGCTGCGAATGTGTTTTGTTACCATTGGTTGATGAATAAAGCTGCTTTGACCTACAGAGGAGCAGAATAGAGTAAGGTGGGAGTTCCAAGCAGAAATAGAGGAGAATAGAAGGTGAAGTCAGGGAGACACCATGTATCTGCCAAAGGAGAAAGACGTGCAGGAACCTTACCAATGAAACATGAGACTTTTGGTAAAATACAAATTAATATAAATGGGCTAATTTAAGATGTAAGAGTTAGCTAATAAAAAGCCTGAACTAATAGGTTGAGCAGTATTTTAATTAATACCGTTTCTGTGTGATTGTTTTTGGTCTAGACAGCCAGATAAAAACATGCAGCCTCCACCTACAAATATGCAAATGAATTTTCAATCATATTAACTAAACTATTTTAGCAGTTCTCCTTTCCAGATGTGAGGAGGTATCAAATCTAGGGTTTTGCATATGCTAGACAAATATTATACTTTTAAGCAGCACCCCATGTCAATTTCTGTAGTTTTCATTTACAGACATCTGCAATTACACTATCATGAGGTAACATGAAATTTGCTTGAAGAAAGTAAGACAATACATTGCCATTTTGATGAATCTATATACATGTATATATAGAGAGATTTATAACACATGCATATATAAATAATATATGCATATACATATGAATCAGCATGAGTGACCATTTACGAACATCTTGAACCACCTTTTGCCAGTTTTTTTTAACCCAGGAGACTTAAGAAAGGTTGGGGTGGCTGTCAAGTGTGTGAAGGTTCCAATCGAGGCCAGAAGAGGGTAATGGATACTCTGTCTTTGTAGCTAGAGTTGCAGGTGGTTGTCAGACAACTGACATGGGTGCTGGATACTGAACTCAGATTATCTGGAAGATAAATGTGTGCTTCTTAACTACAGAACCAAATCTCCAGTTCTACAGGAGTTGTTCCGAGTGTACATAGCCCAAGTTAGCTGTCATGGATATTAATCGAATCTTAGAATTCAGTCATCTCTGTGGGGCTCTTGATGCCAGTGTAAAGACAAGCTATGCTATAAAATATATAGTAGTCCAGAAATTATGATTAATTAGAATTGAACCTTAAATGTGCCATATGTTCCCAAGAGCTACTTTTTCCACTTTTAACTTCAATTTTCACTACCTATCAAAAAGAATAATAATAGGATGTATATAAATATATTTTAACATATTTGGTATTATCATTAGAATATTTATGAATATGTTCTATTGTTCTAAAATTTAAAATGATACATCTTTAAAAACTTTAGAATTCTTGATCCTTAAAACAACCTTTGGATAAGGAATGCTGCAATTTCAAATAATGTCAACTGTTTAAGGTGCTCTAACACACAGCACAAAGAAAATTAATTGTGTAACATGAACCACAAAGATGTGTGTGTGTGTGTGTAATATAAATTTATTAAGGAATGCAATGGGGAAACAGACTCATAGATACAGGACAAGATATAACCAGTAACAGAGTTCTTCTGTTTTTCCCAAGGGAGCTGAGATTCAATCACATGCCCTTCATGCCACCTGACCTGGTCTTGTGGGTTCACATTACAGAATTTGTTTTAAATGCATGTATTTGTTTGTTTGTTTGTTTTTAAAACAATCTTTTTTATTTTACATACCAATCCCAGTTCCCTGTTCCTCCTCTCCTCCCATTCCCCTCACTTTCTCCCCACCTTACTCCCATCACCTCCTCAGAGAGGGTGAGGTCTCCCATGGGGAGTCAGCAAAGTCTGTCACATCCCTTTCAGACAGGACCAAGGCCCTCCCCCTATATCTTGGCTGAGCAAGTTATCCCTGCATAGAGAAATGGATCCAGAATGCCAGTTCATGCACTAGAGATAAATCCTGATACCCCTGCAGTGATGACACCAGATATGAATCTAAGTGATCGTGGAGAGGGTGTCTGAACTGCCCTTCCTTTACAATAAGATTAATGACTACTTTAACTGTCATCAGAATTGTTTTGAGAGCTCTTCTAAAACTATATCTAGCTATCTAGTCAAGTTGATATGTAGGTAGATAGGTAGGTAGGTAGTTAATTAGTAGGATGCCACGTTTGTGCCACTGTTCTCTTATAGAGGTCAAAGGACAACTTGCAGGAGTCAGTTTCTTTCCTTCCACCATTGGGTTCTAGAGAACAAACTTAAGGTAGCCAGGTTTGGTGGCAAAGCACCTTTGCCTACTGTCTCACAGTCACGCAAAGTGAATTAATATTAAAGAATCTATCAAATGAGCAAAACATGGTAAAATAATTGAATGTAAAATGCTGCCTTTAAACTGTTAATTTATGAGTGGCCTCAGGGCCCACACTGATAAGAAAGTTAAATGACCCAAGTGAAGCATTTCATAAATTATAAGTAATGCAGAAATTTACATTTGAAATAGAGTCTCATCATAACATTTAATAATTCCAATTAAGCTTTAAGATGGAGATAGGTCAACAAACAAAGATTACAGGCCACTAAAAAAAGAGCATGTGCTTTAGAGCCAGACAGTACGTGTTTCCTTATGTGCATTTTATGACAATGTCTAAGGTGTTTGAACATTAGTGGATTTTACATAAAACAGAGGTATCAATAATACCTAATCAATAAGGTCAACCTGAGAGCAACATAGCTAACTTTACTGTTATTTCTGAAATACACAAGAAACTCAATTAACACCAGTAAACTTCCATCACCCTGCAGATATTTGCCCATTCTTAAGCTTCACAATTGGCATACAGTAAGAGCTGCAAAAACCCTTGCTTTTTGTTAGTTTACTACACCATAGACAGGATTCCAGAGCTAAAAGACAAAACATGCACTTCTGACTAAAGCAACTCTGACAGTGCCCTGCAGACATTACATACAGCAGTTCCAAAGTCCTTCTTTATGAATTAATACAAATACACCTATGCAAAGTGTGTTACTTAACAAGTAACACAATACACCCTCAGGCTAAAAGTTTAGCATCAGTAATGATAATAGTCAAATGACTATTAATAGCTGTCATTAATTGAACCCTTATTTATTAACAGGGACAGTCACTTAGTACCCTAAGATTTTAAACACTAGGCAATTTTTTTCTCCCTAAATGCCCTCTGCTTTCCCGCAGCCTTTCATTCATTCCTTCCAGCAAGTGCGATGTGACTTAATTGATAGTTAAGCTTAGAAATATTAACATCAAATGTGGTTCATTTGTTTTTCTCTTTTGCTTCTTTGTTCATCCTTAGAGAGGACACATTTCCTCTGTCCTCTTTTCTTTATATTTCTCATGACAGAAAGAGTATGTTTCTGAGATTTGGGTCCAAAAGCACTACAAGCTAACTAGCCCACAGCTCTACTTACACCCTGGTCTATGATGATATTGTAACTTTCACCCAGGGATTTATCTGGAGATTTGTTACCATTACATTTTTTTTAAATTTTAATCAGTGAGAGATGGTGGAATAATTATTTTTAATAGCTTCATCAAACAACAATATTAAATACACAAATCAGAGATAATTAAAAAATATAACAAAAAAAGTGTAGTTAGCATTTTAAAGGTGTACATACGGAGAACTTTTGATGAGAAAGAGTGTTTTGTAGTGAAAGGGGAGCGGGCCTGTTTTTCATCCAGCCCGGCTCCCACACGGCTAGCTTATACCCCGAAATAACAACAC
>LOJH01057704.1:0-11515 GCA_001685095.1 Ellobius talpinus | reverse complement strand
AGAAGGACAGAAAACTCATCAGTGTGCGGTAAGAAGATTAAATCTGAGCCTCACCAGTACCTGCTTCATACAGCTCTCCCCAGGACAGTCTCTTTCCCTTGGCCTGGAAGAACAGGGTGAAGGTACTGGAAACCTTGCCTCCTCCTGAAGGAACAGACAGCAAAGCAATCGCCTGCCTTCTCTGGATGCTACACACCAGCACGAATCTCAGACTGTTTGTAAAGTGCATAGTTTAACTTTATAATTAAATAAAAACTTAATTATTTTTAACTGAGGTTTAACAAAAAGTCATTTGGAACATGCGGCATTTATTTCAAACATGCTTATCCATAAAGGAAGAGTTTGAGAACTGGATGGATTTGTATGGTGTGCCTTTTACAAAATTTACTACTACCAGTTTATAGCTGCCAAGGGGATCTTTTATTTTTTAAACTGAAGACACATATTCGTCGTCGCCGTCTTGATGAGATGGTCCACTCCACAGGCAGGTTATACCCTCCCATTAGATATGAACACAATCTGGGTGGCATTCACCGTTACACCTTCCAGAACACTCCAACAGACATAGATACCTTCTCTTTGTCAGGCAGTGCTCCTAAACTCCCCCTGCAAGCATCATTCCTCTCTGAGGCGTGGTAGGGGCGGCAGTCCAAGAATGGGCAAAATAAAGTGGGAATTTCAGATCATCACAAATGCATCAAAGAAAGGAAAACACCAGTCGTGTCCCAGTTGTAGAGTAAAAATTTTACCTGTACCACCACGTTAAAACTCAGAAGAACCC
Source organism: Ellobius talpinus (assembly GCA_001685095.1). NCBI lineage: Eukaryota > Metazoa > Chordata > Mammalia > Rodentia > Cricetidae > Ellobius > Ellobius talpinus. The sequence goes on along the minus strand of LOJH01057704.1, from coordinate 10,734 downwards.
TACAACCACTGTGTTACTTTACATTACTGCTGCATGGCTAAGGAACCCGATGGAGGACCCTACAGCCAGCATAGGGGTTACCTTACACTGATGTCAAGTGACTAAGGAGGAGTGTGAGTTAGTCAGCCAGTCAGCTTTCTCTCACTGTAACGCATACCCGAGCTGATCAATTTACAAGGAGAACAAGGTTACTTTGGTTCAATTTTGGTCCACACTGGTTAGCCCTGTTGTTTTCACCTGCTTGAGCAGGGCAGCACATCATAATGGGAGACATGGCTGAGCAATCCTGCTTACTTCAGAGTTGGAAGTGAAAGAGCAAAGGAGGCCCCGTCCTCTTTGAGAGCATATCCCAAATGCTCTGGAGACCTCTCACTACGGCTTACCTCGTAAATGTTCCACAGCTCTCTGCCCCCCCAACCCCCCATAGCAACACACTACGTCTAAGCCTCTCCCACACAGACTCTGAGGGACACTTAAAAGTACGAGAGTGTAAACTGGAGATCAATCCAAGTTATTTTATTCCTATGCCCCCAACCATTGTACATATGCCTAACACACAAATCTCATGACCGAAAGAAAGAGAGGCCGCTTTTTCCATAAAACATCCCAAAACTCTGAAAGAAGAAGTATTCTTGGCCTAAGGAAAAGCCCTCCAAATTAAATTTAAAACATCTTGGTAGGAAGAGGTTGAGATGGGGTCCCAGTCTATATCCCAGGCCAGGCTCAAACTCACAGTGATCCCCCTGCCTCAGCCTCCCAAGTGCTGGACTTCTAGGCATGAGGGTCACAGTTTTAATTATATACATCTTGTCGTATATTGGTGAGTGTTACTCTCTACCAGCACACATTACATCTTTAAGACCGTGGGAATCATAGCAAGCTCGCCACCATTGTTCACACAGTACCATGTAAAGTAGGTACTTCATATTAAACACTAGTGAATAACTTTGGAGTTGGCCAACCAAGTTATGAAGGGGGCATCACCAGGAAATGTTATTTCCAAGGAAAATGAATTGAGGAAGTGGTGAGGACGATGACTAAGAAGGGTTCCCCAGTCACCCCTTCTTTGTGAGTTAGCATGAGAGCTGCTGGGGCACACTGGGAGAGAGGTTCTGAATCACACAGGGGTAGCTTTTAATCCCTCTTCTGCTGCTTGCTGATTGACTGTTTCTGAGCCACTGGTTTCCCATTTGTAAGCACAGAGTTACTATAAATAAATGGCATGAGATAAAGTCTGTGAAAACACATGACAAGCAGATACGGGAAGAAATGCATTCAAAGACCTACTGATCAACCCTGTCTTAGGGACATTAAAAAAAATTATCACCTAAAGCACAGGCTTCAAGCTTTATGCTTCCCGAGAGGTCTCCTCTGAGGGAATTTACCTGCTGTACAGGAGAATGTGACGCCTTCTATGCTGTCCTGAGGGCTGAAAAGGGGCTTGGCCAGGGTTTCTGGAGACCTGGCTCTCCCTGTTCCACACGATGTTGCCATTTTACTACTTAGTTATCAGAGAAAGTGGGACTGTCTGAGAAAACGGCAGAGTCCATATCTCTGTAGAACGTTCCCAACTCTGACTGACGATTACTTGCTGAAGCAGGCCTCTGCCAACGTCTGACATTAGGCATTTTCTGTGGTATCCAGTCCCCTGCTTCTTTAAACAGGGGAGTGGGGAGTTCAGACTGCTTTGAGTGATGTGTAGAGAAAATAAAATCTCCAAGTCCCAACACAGTCAACCCCCAATTAAGTAACTTCCGCTTGGGTTAAAAGGAAGCAAAGAGTGTCCTGAGATAAGACTGGGCCATGGCAAGAGGCACAGCAAACAGGAGCCCCTGTGAGGCATCCACCACCCCAACAGAGGATAATGTAAACATGGAATTAGCTATTCATGACTTCAAACCACTGTCTATTTATCAATTACACAGACTCATATTAGAAAAGAAAAAAATAGAACCATGAAAAGAATAGAAAGAAATCCCAGAAAATAAACAGTTCCCTACATGAAAAGCCACAAATGAAGTCTTTGGAGAAATCAAAGCTTGACTCCAAATAAGCCATGCTCTCTCTGGTGGGAAAGAAACAATGCAACATGAATCTGTTCTTGTCTGGTGATTACCGGATTAGCGCATACTGCAATCAGCTTTCAGTGTTCCTTCCCAACCCGTGGCACACAGCACAAGACAAGAAATACCTTAAAAATTCTATCTGAGGCTCACAAGTGAGTCCACCAACTGACTGGTAAGAAAATGGAATTTCAAACGATTATCTGCAGAATAGGTGAGTTTGTACAATAAATTGCTTCCTCTTCATTACAGGCATTAAAAATCCTAACAGCCAATTGAGGAGCGTAGCATTTCACAGAATCTACAATTGGATTTCCGTGGAGACTTGAAACATGGCCATGAGATTTCAGTGTGAGTAAGAAACAGAGTCAGGAAGAAATATTCTTGTTGAGGTTGGCACCCACACAGACAAGGTTAAATTTCTGCAGAGAAAGCAAAATAAATGGGATTTATTTCTCTGAACTCCTGTACCAGCACATATTAGAACTCTGTTTAAAGCACTCTGAATGATGGTTTCCTCAGTCCATGTGCGGCAGCCTTATCTTTTGCAGGAAAATATTAACTCCTGAAGAGTGGATCTAAAATTGATGGAACTGGCCTTTGTCATTTGAAGGTTCCTCCCAAGGAAAAGGAGTACAAAATCAAGAATACAGAATCATGGAGAGATTCCTGCCAAGTGAGGGGCCCCGGAGCTTAAGTGCCAGCAGCTTCACAGGACTCCATCTCTGAAGCCCCTCAGGGCGGAAACTAAACCGCTTACATCCAAGTCCCATCTATGTGCTGTCCTGCAGAGAGCTTTCCGAGTATTACATTACACAGGTATCCAGCACTTAATCCCCTCATTTCAGAAACAAGCAACGATTGAACTATGAGATCACACTCAAAGCCAGCCTTAAGCCCACGCATATGGTACAGACTAAATCTTAATTCTTCATTTAGCTATACTTCAACTGATAGTTTGAATTCAGCACCACCTGGACTCGTATTGGATCTATTATTTGATCATTGTTATCCAGTTAGTGTTTGAAAAAAAAAAAAAGAAAATCCCAATTTGTCTATCCATAGAACAAAGAAAAGACATTTAAAAAGTCATCAAATAAAAGTCATAGACTAAACACTTTAATTCCGGGTGTATGTGCCCAGTCTTTAAGCTGGACAGCTGGAGCTTACGTGCATGCCTTTACGCACTGTGGACATCTGTGGGCTATTAGCAGAGGAGTTACCTCCTATAGAGAAGAGGTCACCGATTTCAAAGTGAACTTGTAAGAGATTTTCATTTCCGCATACTGCCTGCTAACAATTACCAGGCTCCATCTTTTTACAGCTATGAGTATTGAAAAGAGGAAATTCATGTAATTCTCCAACTTCTATTTACAGATATGAACTATTATATAAGAACCTCGGTTAAAACGACTCACCAAACTCCTATGTTATTCCAGGATTAATATTTAGTCAAGTACTATCATACAGAAAATGACACAGCTCCTTATACTGTGGCAAGTGACACCATGACCAGATCAGTATACCATAAAGAATATATGCTTCATGGGTGTCCCTGAATGTGAACATACATGTGAACACTGACCCAATAATTTCTCTGTGTAAGTATCCACAAAAAGCTGACCCAATGTTGGATCTTGTGCCCACAAATGTCTATGCATAAAAAACCTGATTCCCAGGGTGGGGTTCCTGGAAGATGGTAGAGCCTTTTGTTTGTTTGTTTGTTTGTTTTGAGACAGGGTTTCTCAGTATAGTCCTGCCTGTCCTGGAACTCACTTTGTACACCAGGCTGGCCTCAAACTCACTGAGACCCTCCTGCATCTGCCTCCCGAGTAGGCGTGTGCCACCACCGCCCAGCTTGATGGTGGAGCTTTCACATGGTGGTGCCTACTTGGCAGTCTTTAGTCCCCTTCAAGAAGGGATGGTAAAACCTTAACCTTCCTTCTCTGTCGTCTGTGTCCAAGGTGAGCAGTTTCACTCCACTCCAGACTCCCACCATGATACAATGACTTGTGACCGGACTAAAAGCAGCAAGACCAAGCCACCGCACTCTGAAACCTCCAAAACTTTGAGCTAAAACCAAACTTTTCCCTTCATAAGTTGATTATGTTAGGTATGTGTCATAGTGACAGAAAACTAGCAAATATTTTGAGGACAAACTTACTCTTTCTTGTCAATAACCCTAACCTGGGATAGAAAGTTGTTTATTCAAAGTCTTTCTGAAGATAGAAATATTACATAAAATAGTAATATACCAGTATTTAATAAATAGACTTTAAAATCAAAGAACAAATTAGGAATAATATTTACAACACAGTTATAAGCAAAAATATAATTCATTTAATATACAAAGAATTATAATTAGATGATTAATAATTAGGTTAAAATGGTTCAAAGGAAAGAGTTTAGGATAGGAAAAGAGTTCACACACAACAAATGTTCAGGAAGTGTCCTTTGAAATAGCAAACTCTACTTGTAAACACAAGAAGCAGGCACCCAAAACCACTCTTCAGTGATTAGACCATAGTAAAGATAGCTCAGTTGAAGAGACAGACCATCACCAGCTAGGGAGCGTATAGCCTGTGAGGATGCTCAGAGGAGGAGCAGAATGGCTGCTGCAACCCTCAGAAGCGCAGTCTGGCAGGCTTCTAAATCTCTACATTCTGGTGCATTAGTCTGTCTTCTACAAGATTATCCTATAGGAGTCTCAAAAACATCCAGAAAATATGCATGTGTATAAAGACATTCCTTGAGGTATTGTGTTCACAGATTCTTAAAAAAAAATTTAAAAACTAGAAAGTACTTACTTCTGTCCATGAAATTCTCAACTCAGTAAGTACCAGAAAGTTATTGAAAAAGAAGCTAGAAAAACCCACCTGTATATGCTTAATTTGAAATAATCACTTGCATTTCTTGAACTTTCAGCATGCTAGCCACTATAAGTCTTCTTCTACATATGCTGGTTCACTGAACAAACAAAAATATTTCCAAAATGCATAAATATGAAAATTGTAAGATACATTGTGTACTCTGCTTGATTCAGTTTATATTATTTATATGCTATAAATCTATAGGCAGGAAGTGCTGTAGCTACCGCCCAGCCTGGTGCCCTCTTACAATGTACTCAATAAACACTTCTAACAAATAAATAAGCCTATAAGACAATATATATGATATATTGTATATTGAGAATGTATACACACACACATGCTTAGAAATTTTGGGAAGAATACAAAAAGGTGCAATGGGACTAGAAAACCAAGAGAAAAGGAAATTGCATTTTTTGCTTTTACAATTTTCTAAATTGTGTGAACTTTCATCATATATATGGATTACTTCTATTTTTAATTGTCAATGCTGCATTATTTGACTATTTAGACAGTGGCTTCTTTAGTGTTTTTCTTTTTACTAATATTTATATTTTAAAACCTAATAAGCGTTACTTGAGAAAAATGCAATTTGAGAAAACTTTAATATTTCTTTTCATGCCTTCCATATCATAGAAATTTTTAACATTTTCAACATGGTTGCATACACCTTAAAATTAAATACATATACACATATATAACAAGTCTACAAAAGCACTGGCTCCCACTTCCTTCCTTAGGCAGGAAACCCCAGACTACAAGGATCTGAATGAGAAGTCTCATGATTCTCAAATAATTGTTTAGCTGACAGTTTTCTATGTCCCAGGATCAAGTCAACATAACGATACATTTGTAAAATGTCTAAGTTTTACTATAAATACGACAAAAGTAAGGGGAAACAAAAAGATTGGTGCATATGTGAGTTACAGTGTACATTGCTCAGGTACACATGCTCCTTAACAACATGGGACATGGACATCACTCATACTCATTCCATAAAACACCCAATACATGGTGATCACTGACAGTCTGCTTCCTCTGGATCTAGGACGGAGCACCATACTTCAAATGTATAAGCACACTCACAAGCAGATTACTAGCTGGTTGAGTGCTGTACAGAGATTATAAAAGTTAACCCATATTAAATTTGAAATTAGGGGACAGCAACAGAAATTAAAATTTATAAATAGTTGAATCTATGTTTATAACATCTACTTTTAACCCTTCTATTGAATTCTTTTTATAGGTTTTATAGGTTTCAGATATTGCTTGGTTTTTCTTTGTTGTTTTATTTTTCTTTTGATTCTGAGACAAAGCCTTGCCATGTGGTACAGGCTGGCCCAGCTTCCCAAGTACCACGATTAGAAGCATGTACCACCATATCCAGCCTTTATGAATTTTTTGAATGAGATTTCTTTACCCTGGAAACAGACCATATAATTGACTCTCTGTATGCCCTCATTCCAAAGGTTGGGCTTTTCAGCTAATCTTTCCTCCCGCCTCTCTCCCAGCTTTCCAAGTGCCCTTGGTACCGAGCCCCCTCAGCTCCCTGGGTTCAGCACCCGCCTCTCATCCTACCTGTCCAGCAGCAGCTCCAGCACTTCCTTGGTTGAGGCGAAACCTCTGTATGTCGACAGGAAGATGCTGATATAAGTAAAGTCGTTGTCCCCGAAAGCCGTCAGCAGGTTCTCCACGAGCTTCTCCAGTGTGCCAGCTTTGATGGTCCTGATCTTACAGGTCTCATATTGACTGACTGTGTGGCCTGGAGGCAGCTGGTCCCCTTCAACCTACAGAACAAATCCATTATTTGCATTAGATGCCATGACTCCCTGATGCAAAACTGAAAACATTGTAATAGTTAGAATCAGTGTTTTGGTATACTCTCATACAGCTTCTCTGAATGTCCCATAAGGCAATGTGCTGTCCTGTGAACACAGTGTGGCAGAATGGTAGCCATGGAGGCAAGTGTGTGGAGGTAGCTTCCCTTTCTCTCTGAAGAGAGATTACTTGACAGCTATACAGTGGCTTCTCCTCCATCCTTAGGGACAGCAAGAGTGCTGGCAATACTTTAGCAGAAGTTTTCTATCACCTGGACAGAGTTTAGCAAATGTCAACTATCGGGACCTCTTTGTACTGTTAAAGTCTTCAAACTCATTTGTAAAGACGGTGTTGGCCATGGTAAACTAGAAGAGTCAACACAAAATGGTTTTGGAAAGTTGAATGCTTCAAAATCACATGTGTGTATACACATATATACATTTACATACATATATACATATATATGCATAGGGTTTGTGTGAGTCAGTTGATATCATGGTCACAGTTTGAAAAATCAGCCATGTGCAAGTCTTTTTCCAGTGGTCCCCTATGGAGATCTCACCAGATCTAACAGTCTCAGTCCACAGACGGCAATGCACATTCTATTTTCATACCACCAGCAACCAAGAGAACTGGGTGAGAAACAGTTGCTCTGTACAGCTTCTCCCAGGGCAGCAATGGAAAGGGTGGTGGGTGCACAGCCCTGCTCTCAGGAGATTTGCAAACACAAAAGAATATGTGCTGATGAGAAAGAGCTAGCACAGAAAAGCAAATGTTCAGTAACAGTAGATATCATTATGCATTAATACACATAAACCATAATGTGCAAAGCTCAGTGATAAAATGTGAAAGGCTTGAAAACTGAGGATGAGAGAAGAGAATCAAATTGCAGAAAAAATAAGGGTGTGCCTTGCATTCTCAGTAAATCCATGTCTAGCAAATTACATGCAGATGTAATTTTCCAAGTTGAACTCCTTCGTGGGTGCTAAGGAAACTGACCTACCAAGAGGAGTTCTACAATAAATTTGTTTCCAAAGCAAATAATTATTCTCATTGGTGCAAAGATTCTCATTGGTGCAAAGAACTACCAGGCGATTTATCTGAATTATAAATTGAATTACTACAGGTTGCCTAAAGTCCTAAATTGAAGCAGTCATACAAAATCAAAGAGGCAAGAACGACAAGGAAGACACGAGCCTCTAATGATGACTACTGTGGCTACCGAGCTCTGCATTTTCCTTTTCCTTTGCCTGCCCTGTCAGAAGTTAAGCCGCAAGAAGGCAATTCACCCAGAGATTGCTTTCAGAGAGACCCACATGTCAGTAACCACTGTGAGGTCAGATAGCTTAATGTCATGATGCCTAACTGCGTGTGGGAACTAGTGTAAGGCCTAGGGGGCATGTGGTACGTGGCTCTGTTCCCTTATTCCAGTTTTTAAGTTTTCCGAGGATGAGGCTGGAGAGATGGCTCAGCAGTTCATGCTTCCCATTCCCCTGAAGACTCAATTTCAGCTCCCAGAACCCATGCCAGGCAGCTCACAACTGCCTGTAACTTGGGCTCTAGGGGATTTGATGCCTTCTTCTGGCCTTTTTGGGCATAAACACACATGTGACACACAGGCATACATGTGCATACATGCACAGGTATACATATACATACGCAATACATACACATAAATAAAATAAAAGGTTTATAAAAGAAAAATTTCCAAGGACAGTGGTCTGATTCAGGAAAAAACACCAGGATTTCTTTAGGGCTCTTAGGACTGTTGGCCCAGACCAAGGCCTAGGAGCTGTTCTTTGTCACTCTGTACTGGTTTTACAGCAAGCTGGGCCACAGTGTCCAGCTGTTCCCCAGAAGCTCCAATTAACTTTTTTTAATAGCAGAAACAATGAGTGAAAGATGGATGGTCTCAAACTCTAACTACATTTTTAATTACTAGGTACCAGAATTGATTTGACTATGTAATATAAAACATTAGGTTGTTTTGCTTTGTTTTGTTTTGTTTTAAAAGAAAGTCCTGTGTCAAGTTCAGAGACTACAGAGTTCAATAAAGTCAAAGATGTTTTTTTTATTTCTGACTTCCTTGGGCTTCAATGTGTCCACACACCACGTTAAACTCTAGCAAGTAGGTGTGATACACAGCACTGCCAGGCCCATTCCCCTTCATTCCAAAAGCATCTTACAGAACTTCAGAATGAAATGCAATGTACTGAATTCATGTTTACCACTTTCTGCTTTAAGAGAGAAAAATATAAGTGAAGACATTATAAAATATAATGCTAATTAGCCAGGCCTGTGGCTCATACCTATCCACCCAGCCATCCATAGGCTGAGGCCAAAGGATTGCTGTGAGTTCAAGGTCAACCCGAGCTACACAGTAAATTCCAGGTCAGTTTGGGATAAGTGAGAACCTTTTTCAATACACAGATAAATAAATAGTAAAAATAAAATTTTAAATAAAATATTTTCCAAAACATCTATATTTCTCTCTCCCCCCCCCTCTCTCTCTCTCTCTCTCTCCCTCTCTCTCTCTTTGGTTTTTCAAGACAAGGTTTCTCTGTGTAATAACTCTGGCTGTCCTGGAACTCACTTTGTAGACCAGGCTGTCCTGGAACTCAGAGATCCACCTGCTTCTGCCTCCCAAGTGAGGGATTAAAAGTGTGGGTCATACTGCCCAGCCTCTTTGATCTCTTTCCTAATGCAATACTAAAATGTAAGGATGTTTTGTAGTTTTTGCTTTGTACTTCAAAAGACTCTATCAAAGCAATTATCTGCCTACACAATAATGCAGAAGTTGTTAAAAAGAATTCAATGCCAAGTGTCCTGGCACAAGGCATGGCTTCTCCACTGGGAGGAATGGTCAGGTTCTAATTTTAAATTAAGCTTCCTTACTCTGTGATAATGTCAGGGCTCCCTCACCACGCAGTTTTGTAGTTTGATGAGTCCTACCTTACCTTGAAGTGCAAACTCCATTCTAAAACAAGACTTCTGATTGAAAGTGGCAGTGGCTTAAAAGAACTAATTTTTCACTGATATTGATGTGACCAAGAACTCAAACACAGAGAAAAGTGCTTGTTGGAGAACGTGACCACATGGGTCCTCCAGGGAACAGATCTGGCAGGCTGCCAAGCTGCTCCCTGAGGACTGGAATGGCTGCTCTAGCTAGCTGTCTCTTCTGTGCTCCCTTCCTTTCCGTCTGCATGTGTGATTCTCCTTTGTGTCTTGGCCAATTCCTGCTCCTTGGTGTTTCTTCCTGCCATCAGGAAGAAGCATGGTGACTTAAGGGATCATCTAGCATGCTATGTGCGAAGCTCATATTTAGAAGATTATTTGTGAATGCAGTGGGCAAGCAGTGATATCATAAAATGAAGTACAGAGTTGTGCTGTTGGCTGGAATCATTCTTACAAAACTCAACAATGAGTGTTGAGTGGTCACGGCATTTGCTTAGGGTTTCCTATAGTTTCTATATTCTTACTGAATACCCTAGAGACTGTTTGCTGTCACTGGACAGATCAGGATTTCACTTTGCTTTGTTCTAGGTGGGTTATAACTGACTAATATTCAAACAGAGTACATTTTCACAAAACAAACGAAAGCTTAGAATTATCTGCTGACTCCTGGAATCATTTTGAAATAAACTCGTATAGAAATGAAATGTAAAAACATATTCTCTGGGCTGGCAAGATGGCTCAGTTATTCAGGTGTTTGTCATCAATACTGACCACCTAAATTCAACACACAGACCCACATGGTAGAAGGAAGCAACTGACTCCCAGAAGTTATCCTCTGACCTCCACAAGTACATCATGGTACACACACACACACACACACACACACACACACGCACGCATGCATGCACGCACACACACATGCACACACACCCCTAAATAATAATTATAAAAAATTTTTTTCAAATGCCATCTGCCATCTACCAGACTGGATAAACTGAAATGCTCAAGTTTTGTTTCTGCAGCAGAAGAGT
>LOJH01057703.1:6283-17799 GCA_001685095.1 Ellobius talpinus | reverse complement strand
TATAAGCTAGCCGTGCGGGAGCCGGGTGGGACGAAAGCAGGCCCATGCTCCCCTATCACTACAAAAGTCCACTCCCAGTGACACCTCCTCCAACAACAACACACCTCCTAATCCTTTCCAAACAGTCCATCAACTGAGAACTAGTCACTATATGAGCCAGTAAGGGTCATTCTCATTCAAACCATCACAAGGACCAATGAGAAACGCACAACTAAAGCATCCGCGAGAAAACAGGTGGTCCTGACTGTTGGAAACAGAGGCAGAGATCCATCGCAGAGCACTGGGCTGAGCTCCCAAAGTCTAGTAAAAGAGTGGGAGGTGTGAGAATATGAGCCAAGAGGTCAAGGCCATGAGAGGAACACCCAATGAAACAGCTTACCTGAGCTAATGGGAGCTCACCAACTCCAGCTAGACAGGGAAGGAACTGGCATAGGACCAAACTAGTTCCTCTGAATGTGGGTGACAGTTGCATGGCTGGAGCAGACTGCAGGGCCACTGGCAGTGGCACCAGGATTTATCCCTGCTGCTTGTACTGGCTTTTTGGGAACCCATTCTCTTTGGATGGATACTTTGCTCAGCCTAAATGTAGTAGGGAGGGCCTTGGACCTTCCCCAAAGCAATAAGGAGTGCTTGGGGGCTGAGGGGAGGAGTATGTGGAGGGAATAGGAGAAGGGGAGGGAGTAGGAGCTGGGATTGGTATGTAGAATGAAAAAAGATAGTTTGTTTTCTTCTTCAAAAAAGAAAAGAAAAAAAGAAAAGAGCTGTTCCTATGATGCAGAATTTGTAAGTGACCCTACGCCATGCCTATGTAGAAATGCCAAGTATTTGCTCCTATATGAAAACCCATGTCAGCGTTTTAATGTCTCCTGTAATCTCTTCTCTTTTACTTAAGCAACTGTGAAGATACAGTGTAACTATGAGGCAGAAATGGCAAAGAGTCGCTCTTGCATTTCTTCAGTGGAATATAGGATGGATTTTATGTCTGGGTCCATCGTACAAACTTCCACAGAGACCCCCAGTCATTTTACATTAAAATTTGAATTTAGAAAAGGAGAAAGTTAATTTACAAAGGAATTAAGATTGTATTGTGTGTGGACATGGAATCATTGGAATGAAAACAAAATGCTCATTAAAAATTTGCTAACCTAGAAGCTCATTAAAAATTTGCTAACCTAGAAGCCAAAAATCAAATGTATAGGAATCAGAGACTTCCAGGAATAATGGTGAGCTTGGAATGCCCCAATGCCTTTAAAGGAGACCCTTAGCTGTCATCATTTCTCACCATGGGAGAATGACACAGACAACTGAATTTTAAATGAATAGCCAGGAATCCAAAATTTTGTGAAAATTCTTGATTTAAACATTTTGTAGCCAACTTCAGTAAAATGTTACATGTGAAATCCCAAAACCAAAATGCTGTGAGTCAAGCATCTTCAGTCTGTGCCTTGCTGTAGTCACCCCCCTCACTCACTCAATCTCATCATTTTGCAGAAAATGACAATAAAGGTTAAAATAATTTAACAGAGTGTTATGCCTTAGTGGTAAAGCCAGAAACTGGGACCCCTGTTACTAGACAGTTAAAAATCATTCAATTTTGGCTAAAGACACAGTTCCAACACAGTCACACAATCCTGAGTACATTCCTTAAGCTCTCTGAGCCTCTGGGTCTCATATGTAAAAATAGCTTAGTAATCATTTCTGTGCCTTGAGCTTGCTGGTGGAACAGTGTGCAAGGCAGGCAATGTATAAGGTGCACTTAGCAGAGAGTCCAGTACCTAGAAAGCATTCAGGGAATGGAAATGATGGTCATTGGCTAAACAGTATTTCTCTTTGCTCTCATCAGTGTGACCTAGAAAGACCACACTGAGAAAGAATAGCTTTCTAGTTAAAAGGATGTTTGGTTTCCAATCCACTGCTGTGCACAGCCTTTATTGTCTTGAGAGTTTATATTGGAAAATTATCACCATCTCCACTTAGAGTGATAAACAAAAAGGAGTAATATAAACATGGACAAAGGAGAAACTGGACTTCGATGGCGCTGTCCTAAGAGGCGTAGTGGTCTAATGGGACTATCGTATAAATCTCATCTGCAGTATGTCGAGGGTCTCGCTCCCATCCCTTCACACATTGGAAAGAAATGATACGAAAAGCTACTGATTTAGGTAGAAAACATTTGTTTATCTTACTGGATGTTTGTGATCACAGTAGACAACCACTCTGGGGTACACAATGAAAGAGTAAAAGAGAAAAACAGGGTGAAAGTTTTAAGCCAACTGCTCACTTGGAAACCATTCCATTCCATCGTGTTCTCTTGTTCTATCAGCATCCATGGTGACAAAAGCCTCACCAGCCCACCTCCTTTAGGAAGAACTGTTTAGATGCTCATTATGTAAGTGTGGCACAATCTCTCCCCACAGAAAATCTATACAACGCCCCAAATTTGCTCTCTGGCTATGCGATGCCGCTAGAAGGGAAGAAGAAAATGTGTAATTGGAATAACAGTCACGGAGACTCATCATGAGATGATCACTCAGCGCAAATCATGCTTGCCATCAGTCAGGCCAGCAAAAATCCTGCACTTAGGAAATCGCAACATTTAAAATTAGAATAAGGATGTGGTGGTTTTTACTTTAAAAATGGGTCTTTTATTCCAGGGAAGGTGATGTATGTCTATAACTTCCCTCTGCCCGGGAGGCTGAAGTAGGAAGGGTCCCAGAATTCAGGACATAGAGACCAGCCTGGACAACATAGGGAGACAGTGTCTCAAAACAAGCAAGTGTATCATTCTCAAAGGTCCAAACTTTTTGCAAATAATATCTTGTGCTTTTATAAAAATTATTTTCTACAGTTCCACAAGTAATTTTCTTTGGTTTTATGGCATAGCAAAGTGAATGGAAAAATACCATACAAAGAGCGACACCTAAGGTGATATGTTAGACTTTGTGTGTGATGGTTGACTTCGATGGGCATTGTGTGTGATAGGCGATGTGTAGGTTCTGTTGGCTTTCCTTGGAAGGGGGCTGTATTCTTCTAGTCACCCATCAGGAAGTGTCTGATTGTAGTAAAATGGAAGAGCTAAGTCACATCCTGAGCAAGTAAACTAAAAACTCGTAAGACGTACTGGTCCACCCATAAAATTTCCTTTAGGTAAAATTGTGAAAGCCACTGTTATTTTATGATATCAAGGAGAGGTATTTAGTGAGGTAAGTGTATTGCTCTCTTTTAAGGTAAATAAATCCCATTCACAACTAATTCCTTATCAGTGAAAATTTTGCTAGGCACCATCTGATTGTGCTAGATATTTTAAGCAGGTTTTCTTAACATAATGTCCGGAGTATGGCAGATTCGAGAGAAATAAGTTCTTTTTGTTGTTTTTAAAAGGGGATCCTTTTTTATTATTGTTGTTGTTATTATTAAAAATTTCCACCTCCTCCACTCCTCCCAATTCCCTCCCCCCCTCTCCTCTCCCCGTCCCTTTCCAGTCCAAAGAGCAGTCAGGGTTCCCTGCCCTGTGGGAAGTCCAAGGTCCTCCCCCCTCCATCCTGAAAGGTACAAGGAATTTCAGATCTCATAATCTTCCCCTTGCTTCTTAACTGGAGTTCATGGCAATCAGATTATTGTCAGGACTCTGTTAGTTATCTGTATCTGGAACCATTGATAAGGCCTTTCAAAGGTCTCCTATATTTTTTTCCCAAAGAAGCTCTCTTCCCATCTGTTTTGATAGGTCCCCCTTTCACACTTTTCTTCTTCCACTTCTGGAAATATGAGAACTCAAGACTGACGAAGTATTTTGCTTCTGATGATTCTCAGGAGTCCCTTTTCTGTCCATCTGTAGAAACTTTAGCCTTCTTTCTCCTGAGCCCCACTCTGACTGTCACAAGAAGTTTGTACCGTGCAGATGTCATTAGGCAAAACTTTCAGACTTAAAATTCAATGGAAAGACCAATGCAGATGGAGGGGGCATTTTGAAGGCTTGGCGAAATGTTAACTTACACATCCTGAAAGCATCCTAAAATTTTCAGTTCCTCTAAAGTTAAACACTGCCTGTAAAATTCTTCCCTAATTAGAAGAATATTCCACATATAAAATAAATGGTGACTTGCAAGAATTCCTGAATGAGCCTGGAAATACACAGAAGAGAGCATGTGTGTTTGCACGCATGTGGATATGTACAATAGGGAAGGAAGGCTTCCTGCACACGTAGCACTTATGTCAAACTTCACTTTTACAAACTTTTTGCAGTTAATGAGAATGCCCTACTGACTTCCTCTAGAATCTAGGAATTACCATAAATTTACTGGCTTATAACAATACAAATTTATTATTACTATTTTAAATGTAACTTTAAAGTTTTATTTATTTTATGCATATGAGTATTTGTGTGTGTTCTTGTAGCCATGAAGGCCAAAGGAAGGAACCAAATTCCCATAAAGTGGAGTTATGGATAGTAGTGAGTCACCATAGGAGTGCTCTTAACCATTGAGCCACCTCTTCAGCCATCTTCCTATTTTTCTTTTTATTTACTATAGCCAGAAATTCCACTGAACCTGAACTACAATCAAATGTATTTCATTTACCCACTTTTTAGAAACTGAACACTTAAATTTTTGTGTTTTCATATTTGTGCTATCATGAGTGGTCCTACCAGGAAGAATACTGCTTATGCAAATTTTTATTAAATTGGGTATTTGTCTTCATTTCCAACAGGTATGCAATGGAACAGCTAGCTCACCAAGTAAATTTATTTATACCCTTTGGAGAAATCGTTATAATGCTTCCCAAAGTCAATACATTATTTTATATTCCCATCAGCAGTTTATAGGGTTGTGGTTCCTTGCCAAAATTTATTATTATCTGTACTTTTATCATATTAATCCTAATGGGCATGAGTGACATCTCACTGTGGTTTTGATTTACATTTACCTAATGATTAATGGTGTGCATTTTATAGTTGTGTATTTACTAGTTTTTGGAAACTTTTATTTATCTTCTATGATTTTCCAAGCCCAACCCATTCTAACCCAAACTATTTACTGCACCTCATCTCTCTAAATCAGAGCATCATCAGATGTAGCACAGGGCTCTGGCCATTTGCCTTACACTCCATAGGATGCATAAGGAAAGTTCTTGCCCTTAGCTCTGCAGATCAAAGTTCATTTTTAAGTTTTATTTAATAAGTACAAAGCTTTCCACATTAATTAACAACTCATTTAGAAAGTTTTATATTTATTAATTACTCTGGGAACACACACACACACACGCATCAGTCTTAAGAGTCTAGGTATTAGAACAATAGAAATCCATTTTTAGAATCAATGTTAACAATTCCCAAAGCCGGTTTATAGAATTCCCTTGTCATTTCACAAAGCTCAAGAAAGCCCTAAATTCTCATCCTTATTTCTTCTACCTCTCTTATGAACAAATTTTCTGAGTTAAATTATTTCTTAATCATTCATTGTTCCATGCCGGGCTTATTTAAAGCAATTCTCTTTTGTGTCAAAATCAAAGTAGAACAAGCATAAAACTAGCTAGTAAGTGACATGTTTGGTTGACTTTAAAAATTTCCAGCTTATTCTAACGTCTTCTGGGTAGCATGAAATGATTTTTTTAAAAGAAGCCAACATTTTATTAAAGTGAGATTCCTGCACAGGGGGAAGAGAGCGGAAAGCTGTGATTGGAGACGGCAGCTGGTTTACTCTTACCATTTGATCACAAAACTCCTTTGCCATCTGTGGGAAGCCACACAGGCAAACGTGTCATCACATCTAATAATGAAAAGAAAAAACAGACAGAACGTGCTGGAGAAACAGACTACTTTAATTACCCTCTCACAATGCTCCTGGAGAATTCGGAGGAAAACTTAGTGCATGCAAGCTGATCATTCTGAAGTAGCCAGAGCTGGGGTTTGCAAAAACAAAAACAAAAACAAACAAACAAACAAACAAAAACCCATGATTTACACACTCAGAATTTTAACACGTCCACTTGGGAGTAGATAGAGTAGGATGATCAGGCTGTGGGAGAAATCCTGTTAAAATCCTGTTAAAATATATATATTGTTAAGCAAATAGATGACTTGGTCATTGTCTATAGTCTATCATTTATGAGCTAGAATCTCAAATTTTATTTTCAAATTGAGTTATAGTTTTGCTGGAGTGAAGAAGAGGTTGCAGGGCTATGAAAAGAACACCAATGCACTCAACAGTCATTGGCTCCCAACTCTCATCCTTTCTTCTTTTAGATCTTCACAGGAGACCAGGTTGTGGTTGATTGCAACCTCTGTCTTAGGTGTCCTCACAGGGAGAAGGGAATGAGGGCCTTTCCCCTTCCTTGAGAGCAATATTAATTATGTTCTGGACATCTTAAAACAGATAATGAAGATACAGTGATGTCTCACATTATCCTCATCAATATTAAGTTCCGTGACTCAAGAGAAGTATCACTTTCCTCCCCTCAAGTCAGAATCTGTCGATGCCTGTGCATGCCCCTATGCACATGCCCCATGCACGTTCCTTGTGCACATGCCCCTACACACATGTCCCTGTGTATATGCCCCTATGCACACATCCCTATGCACATGTTTCAGTGTACATGCCCCTACACACATGATCCTATGCACATGCCCCATGCACATTCCTTATGCACATGCCCCTACGCACATGTCCCTGTGGACATGTCCCCTGTGCACCCATCCCTATGCACATGTTCCAGTGTACATGCCTCTATACACATGATCCTATACACATACCCCTGTGAACATGCCCCTATGCACATGTCTCTGTGAACATGTCCCATGCACATATCTCTGTTAACATGCCCCTATGCACACGTCTCTGTGAACATGCTCCTATGCACACGTCTCTGTGAACATGTCCCTATGCACACGTCTCTGTGAATATGTCCCATGCATATGTCTCTGTGAACATGCCCCTATGCACACNNNTCTCTGTGAACATGCCCCTATGCACACACATCTCTGTGAACATGCCCCTATGCACACATCTCTGTGAATATGCCCCATGTGCATGCCCCAGGAAGCAAGAAGCTGTTTCAAGTGTTCTCATTTTCCATTTTATTTCTTATTTCACTCTTTACAATGTGCAAATCTTTCTATCTCTAACCAGTGTTAGGATTATCATGTGACAGTGCATGAGGACAGGTAAAATAATGAGGAAGGGACCTGTAGCAACAGATAAGTAATCTACAAATGTATTTTAAGTTCTATTTAATAAATTTGCCTCTTCAATGAAGTTTTGTGTCTTCTAGGCCATCTCTTTTTCTACTAATTACTTTGGACAGAATATATTTGTAATGAATGAATCTGTGTGTCCTGAGAATTCATTCTTATACTGTCTTGTGTCAACTTCCCTATGAAAATTTTCATTTAATAACTCCTTTGAGCTGTGTGCTAACTTCACAGATAAAAATACAGAGAAAGAGAAATTTTTAAATGTACAGTGAAAGTAGAATAAAGCTCTTACCCTAATTTTCTTTTCCCTAATTTTATACGAAGCAATGCCTCATTTTGCAGTATGCACATTGTTAAAAGGTAAGATAAATGTAAAATATTCATGATGATGTTGATGGAATATGACATGAATGTACGTGAGTATAAAGTCTCATCCTGGGTTAGGGTAATTGAAATATTTGCTACAAGATTATCTTATTCTTTTTCAGTAATGTTTAACTGAGCCCCTAATAAAGGTTAGACACTATCTTAAAGAATGTTACTATAATAGCATTTAAGCAGACAATGTCTCTGTTATTATCATGATAATGGATACATCTCTGAAAGTATTATCCACTGTGTGCAAAAAGGAAAGATTGTTAAGAAACTAAACCACAGAATAAAAAAAAGTTGGAATGATGCTAGAATATTTTTTATATTAGTTGACCAGGAGGAGCTGAGAATGTGATTTTTGGGTGAAAGCCAGAAGTAAAGGATTCTATGAGTCATGAAGACAATGTGGGGGAAGAGAGAAATAATAATATTCAAAAAAAAGTACAGATAAATTTTGACTTATTTTCCATTTAATGCAAGTTGTGAATGACTCATTTACTTTAAAACCTCATGAGAGAAGTATGTCTATCAACATAGAAAACTAACCATGGCATGTTGGGTTTAAAGATTAAATATATATTAAAATGTATATTAAATTTTAACAACTTATTAAACACTATTTTACAAAATATTTCACCATCTGATATTTGATATTTTTTGCATTGGGAACTTCAAAATATCAACAGGTTTCAGATTCCTATTTACTAGTGCATTTCTGTAAATAACATATTGTGAGGGGGACAGTCTTACTTTTCAGCAAGTAAAAAATTAAATTGGAAATAGTCATCGGAGTGACTTCTTGGTAACATTGGAGTTTGAAGCAGATTTATATTGAAGTTTGACATAAGGTACTTAATCACGAGCATGACTACCAGCTATTAAGAGATTCTGTAGAGGGAGTTAGTAGGTTTAGCATTCATATCTCACTAATTGGCTGAATTTCAGAATCAGATTTTCTTGTATTTATAGAGTTCATCAAAGCCTATTATGGATTAAAATAAACAATATATAGCACACAATAAATGTAAAGATACAGAAGCTGAAAAATGGTCACTGAGTGCCCACAGTCAGTCACAGCGTTTAACAAATAAGTAGAAGTTGGCGTTATTCAGTCGGGGTCATGGTTATCAGTCTTCAGTAACTCCCTCTCTTGACCATCAACCCACACTTGAAAACTCTCCAGTGAATCTCTTTTAAAGGGGAGATTATGATTTAGAGAATGATTATTCTCTTTGACAGTATAGGACAGATAATGAGGGCCTTGCTGAGCAAACAGCGCTGCCGTCTTCAACACTGGGAGCCACCCTTTGGAAAGACTCAAGTTGGGAACTACTGCAGTTTTCGTTTGATTTCAAGGCAAGATCTTTAGTAGAAGTCAGTACTGCAGTCAACTGGGACAGGGAGGTGGCAGCCAGACTCAGGGAACGCTTCCAATAATTTGTCTGAAAGATAAGTTTGAAAATATGTAAAAGAATGAGAGCAGAGGCACAGGGACACACAGGGGCTTAGATTTCGGGAACAGTGTAATACTCAGCAAGGTCATATATGGCTCAGATGTGACTAGGAGAAGGAATACTTAAGGATGGGGGAGGCAGCTTGCGATGAACTTTATGTGATGGAGATGTGTTGGAATTTTATTCTAAACAGCTGGGATGCCATTAAACTAAGCTTATTACAGGTATAAAGCAGTCCAGCTAACATGTTAGAAGGACCTCTGGAGTCACAGGCATCGCGCATACTACAGACCAATAATACCTCGTTTTGTTCTGACATCTATGACTTTGCTAATTCAATATAAGATCTAAAAGAGCCCATCTGTGTATGGTTTTTCACCATTTTCCATCTTTCTGAATATTTAAGTAAAATGAAAGCATTCTCTTAATATATTCTTGGTTAAAATAAGCAAAAAATAATAATAAGAGCTTCTGTTTTCAATGTATTTATTTTTTTCCTAATTTTTAGAAATCCAGCTTGAAGGGTGGAAGGTATGAATTTAAGAGCCTTGAAGGGAAGTAGCCTGCCCTTAGTAAATGACCAACCAGCAGAATATTAAAGTTACCGAGCATGAACTAGGCATATAGTAGGTGTTACAGTGACTCAAAAGAGCCCTCAGATCTCATGAAGAGAAAAACAGATGTCCTCGTTAAGATGGATTTTTATAGTTCACAATGGAAGAGCATAGTGTGAGTTTATTAACTATAGATATCAATATCCAATAGTAGCAGATTTCCTGGCATCAGAACTGAATAAACCAAGTCATGGAGATGGTCAAGTCATGCCGGTTATCACACTACTGCTTCTCAACTCCAAAATGCCTGTGGTCCCTTCCCAAACCCAGGACTGCCAGCTTGGACAAAAACCAGGAGAAGCAGGGTCTTCTGAAACACTGAACAATTGTCCAAGGAATTAGTTATAAACATAAATAAACACACTAAACATAAATAAACACACTAAATTATTTCACCCTTTTTGCTTTAAACCAGAGTAGATTAAACTCGCATTTGTTTTTGTTTCCTCTGCCTAACAGGTACATATTTGTTAAGAAATACGGCTCAGTTGTAGAGAAATATGGAAACTGTGGGGTTTTTAACATCAGAATTATAGTGTGAATTGACCCACTTCATATTTTTGATCTCTTCAAGCACTTTGTAATATTGTTGGGTGAGAAAGTAGATAGAGAGAGCCCCACAGTGAAGAGGAAGCAAGATTCTTGAGACAAAATAGTGAAGGTTCTAGAGTCTTTGATGTCTAGCTCATTTCTCAGAGGCTCTAGAGGTAAGGTTTGTGTTTTTAACGTACTTGGTTTTTGTTTTGTTTTTAAGCTCCTGGATTGTGTTGCTTCTTGATAAAACATCAACTCTAACAGTTGTAGACTGCAAGACCAGGAATGTTTTTGAAAAGCAATTACAAGTAGTTGTGCTAGGTGTTCACTAAAGTGAAAAGCTTGGGAGAGTAGAGATGGCCCAGGTGAAAATCTGTACACTATGGTGGCAAATACAGCCCTCACCCTGTCAGTCATGAGCATTAACCCTACCCAGAGATATAAACATGAGGTCTGTGTTTCAGGTAATGAGAAACACGCGTCTTCAGAGAAATGAAAGCATTTATAGTTATTTAGAACTTGGCCACTTAGAAAATGTATTTTGAAATAAAATATACGGGAGCTCTAGTAAAAATAAAAATGTCGGGCACATAGAATAGCAGGATGGTGATGAGCTGAGATTAAATGAAACTTGAGCCACTACTTTCCCATCCTGGCAGGCAAGCTCTTAGGACAGTTGAGGTAGCATGGGTGGAAGTCACATTGCTTTGCCTCTTACTGACATTCAAACTGCCCTTCAGCCTCATGGGGTCTGGACTTTTTAATTCACAAGTACAGACAATAAAAGTTCTGATTTCAGGGGTGGTTCTACAAATTAAAGGTTCATATGTGTCAAGGATCTTAAAATGCAGCAAGCTGTCTTGAACCACCAGCCCCCAAATCATGACATGGACACTTATTATTAGTTATGAATGATTGGCCTTATGCTTGTACCCACTAGCTCTTATAATTTAACCTGTTTCTTAATTTAACCTGTTTATCTTCATCTATGATTTACCTTGGGGCTTTTTTTGTCTTTTCTTCATTCTGTATGTCCTACTTTCTGCTTCCTCTTTGTTTGGCTGGCAGGCAGCTGCCTGGGTGGCTGGCCCAAGGCATCTCCCTCTCTTTATCTCGTTCTTTCTTCTCTCTCAAGCCTAGATTCATCCTTTTACTTATTCTTTCTGCCTGCCAGTGCAGCCTATCCCTCTATTGCCTAGTCATTGGCCATTCGGCTTTTTATTAGACAAATCAAACTCCCCAGGCAGGCCCGGTAAAACAAATGCAACACATCCTTACATAGTTAAGCAAATGCAGCATAAACAAATGCAACACATCCTTACATAGTTAAGCAAATGCAGCATAAACAAATGC
>LOJH01057697.1:0-11517 GCA_001685095.1 Ellobius talpinus | reverse complement strand
TTTTCTACTTCTTCTGGATTAGGGTGTTCCAATCTTCCTGTTGTAGGTTCGCTGAGTTCTGGTGTTATCATGTTGGTTTTCAGACTGTTGGAGGAATTCTTGCATTGGTGCCTGCCCATCTCTTCCTACAAATGCTCTCCAATGGATCTTTTGGTACAGGATCAGGGTCCCTTGCTGGCCAGTGACCTTACCAATGGATCTTCTGGTACAGGATCAAGGCCCATTTCTGGCCAGGGCCCTCGCAGACAAAGCAGACAAAAGCTTGTTAAGAAATTTTATAAGAATCTGAAATTGTACTGATCGTGGATGATATACTTTATAAAAGAACTACCATTTCAAATTAGTCTGTTCCTGCTCTCTGTTTCTGTGCATCCAGTCTCAGGGATTAGAAGTGAAAACTCTCCCTTCAGTACTTTTTGAAGTTGGCTGGGCTGTAGCACTGAATGTCAGTCTAAGTGCTGGATACCACAGAGGGGGAGTAAAACAGTCCTCACAGCTTCTGAAGACTGTCAGGTGGTTTTAGAAATGTTAAGTTTTCTTTCTCTCAGAAAGCATGTTCCTTCCCTCTGAAATAACTTGGCCAGGTCCCTTCTATATTTAAAAAAATCACTCACCACTGTCAATATTAGAGGTTTTGGAGTTATACCCTTCAGAAACGTATTATCTGTATTTTGCATTGCAATCAAGTTGAAGATTGTATGCACCTGTGTGCCATTATTTCTTGGAAGTAATTGTATCATAAAATTTTTAACATACCTAGAATGTTAGGAATGAATCTGGTTTTTCCTTAAATTTTGTCCTAGAATAAAAAATTGTGAGGTTTTGCCAATGCACTTAAAGTCACCAGAAAAGGCGAAACCACACAGACCACTTTATTTTGTGAATTGAGTTTCAGGGCTGGCAAGGAGGCTCAGGGTAAAGACATAACAGGTTTTCTGGCATGAGTTCAACCCTAGGAACTCTTGGAAAGGTGAAAGAAAAGGATAAATTCAGTAAAGTTGTTCTCTGACCTATACACACACAAACACACAAACAATGCACACACTTTGCTACAGTAGCCCACTCACCCCCAACAACAGGTGTGCACAAGCCATACCCATATACCCATATGATAATAATTAAAACAGAAAATTTCAGGGAATAAAAATTATTAAGTAATTAAAATGAAAATATTAAAACAATCTGAAATTGGAAAATACCACCATCAATTTTGACAGTGTCATTGTGAACTATTATGTATGAAATAAATAGATTTGGTGTGAGGAGGCAAGCTAATCATTTAGTTCTGTGATATGAAATGCTCCAAACACCAGCTCACCTTGATGACATTATACCTCATAGCAGAGTCTCTGCAATGGAGAGTGTGTCCTTGACAGGAATTTTCATTTTTCTCCACATTTTATTAATAGTTTTGCTACCTTATATTTCACATATTTTCAGAAAATATTCCAAAATACTCATGAAGGAATTTTTTTTTCTTTCTGGAACACCAACACTTTTTTTTAGACTTCACTGTTAATTCATGCATCTTTGGTTGTTGGTTGGAAGTTTTCTAAATTTAGGAAAATAACATCTTGTCTGATCTGTTGTGATAATAGAAAAGATCGTTTGATATATGGTTTTGGTTAGCTCATGGTTCTCTCTGTCAAATTTAGAACCACTTGAACATTGTGGTTTCTAAATTTAGTCAGCCCCTTGGAGCTTCAAGTTCCTCTTGGCACTGGCTGATCATGAAGCTAAGCTTTGAAGAGAACTCCCTTGGCAGAATCAGAGTCTAGATGTGTGCACAGCAAAGTCCGCCTCCTAGTTAAGAGAAATACATTTGCTTTTATTTGAAAGTTGGGGGCTCCAAGGGGATAAATAGTAAAATATAAAACTTTGAAAAAATGGGTCATATTTTAGCCTGGTTCTCAGACAGAATTGGGCCTTTGCTTCTGAGAAGTGGTGTTCTAAAATGAAAGAAAGAAAGAAGAAAAGGTAATTTATACAATACACTTTTTAACTTAGACCAGCAAATTAATGCAAGATCTAGCCATAATGTTGTCAGTAGTTTAATGTTACTAGAAGGAGCTCATCGAACATATTTTTAAGAATGAATTTGTCTCCATGGAGTGAGAGATAATCAGGGGATTCTTGTGAAGTCAGATAGCTGAATAGTCTCTTTTCACAGACAAGCTATACAGTCCATGTGGGAAGCTCATGAAAGGATTACTTTTAGATATCAGGACCTGTCTTACATCTACATATTTACTTATCATTCACCCTTGAAAATAGGGGCTGCTATGGCCTCCAGCTAACAGGTGAGGAGATTGAACTTCCAAGTGGTCACATAACTCCCCAAGTTTCATGCCAATGGGAGAGTGAGGCTCTGGGCCAGATCTGTCCGTCACCAGGATTTCCCCTGGTTACACCTCCTGTGCTGTGTCTTAGAGGCTGCCTTAATTTTAAAATCCACAGTATGTATCCAAGTTTCCTCTAGTCTGCACACTTGAAGCAAGTTTGCTGTGTTTATGTTGCAAGGACTGTTTCCCAACTCGAGCATTCTCTCTTCAATCCATTCTTCAGACACCTCTGCTGGAAACTTAGGTAAATCCCAACACACCTAACGTTCCAGTGCTGAGGGAACAAATAAGTTGTATTTATTCTCATGGAAGTTTTCCAATGGATTTTGCTCTTCTGTGAAATTTCAGAAGATTTGAAATCTCAGAACTGTTCACTGAGAACCTTGAGAATATGCAGATGCACACACACAAGCACAAACATGCACACATTCATGCACACACACACAGATACAAACACACACACACATGCACACACATGCATGCTCCCACAAGAAAACTTGAATGCAGACACACATGCAGACAGATACTTATACATGCACACATGTGGGCATGCAAAAACACATAGTCTCTTGAATTTCCCATCTGAACATCCTTTCTGAACTTCAGGGCTCTTAATTCTAGTATTTATTCTCCTGATTCCCACCTCCGTACCATCTATGTAAACTTGCTATCTCTATAGGTTGTGTGCATAGCTGGATTTGATATGCAAGGGTTTGAAATAAATGTACAAATAGGTAAAGGATGACAGCAACAGCCGATTTCCATTACATTTTACTCCTGGAACACAAACAAGAGTGAGAAAATGTATATGTGTACTTTTGAGAATAAATTCACTCTTCCTTTTGCCAGAAAATAACCAAAAAAATGGGGAAGAGGGCAAAGAACACACTCTTCTCTCTGCACCTTCTGCTCCCTGTGAAGAAGACTGAGTTGTCTCCTGAGAAGTAGGAGAACCTGATAGAAGGCCAGGAAGACACTTCTGAAGGCACTCTGGGAAGCATTTGCACCATTCAGGGGCCTCTCCACTGGCAATAGCTAAAAGAGAACATTTTGATATTTTTGATGCTTCACTATAGACTTTATTTCCGATGCTTCCATCTGAGGTTTTACTGTTATGTTCCTTTCATGAGGATTACCAGGAGCTGAGAGTTTTGTGAGCCTTATAAAAACAAATTGTTTGACAGGTATCAGCTCTGCTTTGAAAAGAAATAGTTATTTATCACCACTGTTGTCTGTGTTGTGTGTGTATGCGTGTGTGTACATGTTCATATAGATGTGGCTGTGCATGCACATACATACATGTGCATAAGCAAGCCAGAGGGCAAGCTTACATGTGGTTCAAGAGCCTTGATGAGACAGAGTCTCACATTGACCTGAGGCTCAGTGACTTGGCTAGGATGGCTTTCCAACAAACCCCAGGAATGTTCCTGTCTTTGCCTGCTCAGTGTTAGAAGTGTAAGTGCATGCCACTTATATCTATACTGTTTTAAAACCTAGAGTTTGGGGGTTTCTCATACTTGCAGGGCAAGTGGTTTACTGACTGAAGTATCCTTGAGACCACTTCCAATATCTCCATAGTTACTACTTCTTTTAATGTTTACCAGACCCTCTTGTACTATAAATATTATAGTGCATACTCCAGAGTCTTGTTGAATTGGATTAATATTACCTTTATGCCCTTGTGTGGGGACTTGAAAGTGACATCACACATAGACTCATATGTATGAACACTTGGTCCACAGTTGTTTGCCTAATTTTGGAGATTTAGGTGGTTTGGTCCTGCTGGAGGAAGTGTCTCACTGGGGTTAAGATTTAAGAGTTTAAAGACTCAAAACACAAGCAAGCCACTTCTCTCTCTCTCTCCTTCATGTGTCCCATTCAAGGTTTGAGCTCTTGCCCTGCTTTCGACCCCACATGCTGGACCCAAATGAACTCTTTCTTTTGTGAGTCGCCTTGGTCATGGTGTTTGCTATATCACAGAACAGAAAGAGGACTAATAGGCCCTGAAACACTGATCTCATCAGAACAAACAGAAATTCATAGATTTGATTCCATTTTATGCTGGGTTATATATGGCATTTCGGGAAAGTGGCAAGTGTACCAAGTTGCAGGGTAACATTTTGAGCTCTGGAGATAGAGCTATCAACATAGTCAACTGCAGTCCAAGCTAACGTTTTACTTCACGTTACAGGAGTGAGCTCAGTTCTGTCTTTAAGACATTCTCTATCCCAAATGATAACACCTAATACTGTAGACGTGTCTCATATTCCTCTGCAACAGCATAAGCCAACTCACTGAAAGCAACATTCCTGACATGGGTTTCTGCAGGCAGGAGTTTAAAAGGCAAAACTCTAAATAACAATAAAGTGTTCTAGGACTTTAATAATGAAAATGTCAATGTGTTCGCCTGACACTATGATTCCAGATCCAATACACATTTTATTTTCATGTATCCCAAGGTGTGTGTATGCATGTCTCCCCACACAAATAAGTGGTGCGTGTGTGTCACAATTTCTATATGATAACACGGGGAACCAGGAAATCCGCCAGCCACTTCGCACCTTCCAAAACAGATGAAACCATCCCTTCTCCTTCCCTTTGCCCTTTTGGAGTTTTAATACAGTTTTCTGAAACACAGAACACTTTGATCTTGCAAAAATGTATATTACTAGCTATTATCTACGGGCTCCTAAAGAAACAGGTTTTTGTGGAAATCTGCTTTGGTGGGTAAGCCAGTGTTTAGAATGCATGTGATAAAAAGGTAATCATCATTTCCTGAAAAACAGTGAATGCGTTTTACTTCAGGTAAATACACCGATTCAATTGCACAGCTCTGAATGAAGAATATTATGGAGATATTATAACGAGAGGAATATTTAAAATTTACTATAACCACCTCCTCTTTCTCTTTGTGGGGAGCAGGCATCTTGTCTAAAACCTCAGAATCCATTTCTGAGCATAGCATGGAATGTATTCCAATCATTGCTTAACATAAAGGAAAAATGAAGAACTATAGTGTCGCTCAGTCATGGAGACCTGGCCTAGCATGCATATTTCCCTGCATCCGATCCCTAGCACTTCCAAAAATGAAAAATGTAACACTAAAACTAAAAGAAAAACTACCCCTAATTATTAAAGCTGGAAAGGAATTGGCAGAATCTACACAAAGCTCCCCAGTCTTTACCTGCTAGAGGAACTTTAGGAGGGAGTCAATGAGGGAACTTGAGTTTCTTTTACTACATTGAAATTTTAAAGAGCAATGTCTATTTTCTTTGTGACTGACTAGAGAGCCTGGTGTGTGGAGCATGCTCAGGAAATACTTAATAATTTAATATTTTACTTTCTTTCATATATGTTTTTCCAAAGAGTGAATATTATTTTTCTCATCAGAAAATGTTTAACAAAATAGAAAAATATACCATATGGCATATTGTAGGACCTCCATAAATATTTGTTGAACGACTGAACTCAAGCAAAGAACATAAAATCAGTCATGCAAACTGTGAAGTCCAAGTCACTGGTTTTCAGCAGCGTGCAAACCATACTTTTTCATTAGGGTGAAAGTGAAACCCTAATGGAGGCATCCACAGGGAGTCTGTCCTTCCCAGAGAGTCTGTTCTTCCCAGGATTTCCATCCTTGTGCTGCTCCCACAGAGTCTGGTAACTTTAGCATGTCACCCTACCTTTCTACCTCTGCTCCACCTTAGATGGGTCCTTAATGCTGTAAAAATGTCTCCTCTCTCCCAGCAAAACTAAGGAAGCAGCAACACTTTCAGTCTCCAAAGCTAACCTTGCCTATGACCTGAGGCTACCATCTCTATTTCACTCTAGGGCTCAACTGGAGTATCTTTTTGTATCTGTGACATGATTCTTCATGGCTGCTGCCCCTCAGCTCATATTGTACATGATTCGTGTCTTCCACAAACACAACCTCCCTACACCCGATTAACGGATGGAGCCACTGGCCATTAACTAGCTTCCCTTCCCTTCCGGCACTAAGTAAAGTATATGGATACCGAGTGGTACCTGTCAGGTGACTGGCAAGGTACAGTGGATAGCAGTTCAGAAGTCATCTAAGAGCCACCAAAAAGATATGCCCCCACCTCTCCCTTGGAGACTGCTTTGGATCCCTTATTCAAGTTTCTGATTCCCGATGGCAAAAGGTGAGTTTACTGCAGGTGCTTGGGAGTGTCTGAAAAGAGAGAGTTTAGCCTTGCAATCCCTTGCTGTGGGACTCCTGGTGTACTCCTTTCCACTGCGTGAGGTAGTTCCCTTTCCAAAGTCGCACAAGGCTGGCTAAAATCAGACTTCCGATCCCACTGCTTCCATAGATCATATACTTTGCTGTCTTGCTCTGCCACTTAAAAGTTACCCACAACCTCTCATTTTCAGAGGCAGCGTCTTTCCTCCATGTCGTATTCCTTCTTTCTGAATTTGCTATGATAACTGGCCTCAGGGAGCTGGACTTCAGCTGCCCTGCCGTTTTTTGTTTTTGTTTTTTTCTTCTTCTGGTAACGCCCATCCTTTCAGGTAGATTTGGCCCGCACTGGTCAATATTCTGGTCTTCACGTAGCCTGGACCATCACAGGAGCACTTCTGTCTCAGGACAAAGCAGCACCTTTTCACCTTCATGTGCAGTTTCCTCTTGGTTTGCAATGCCAGCTGAAGCATCGCCTCCTCACAACAGTCATTGTGGGCCACCAAACCACAGGTAGCTGCCATAGCAGCCCATCCTGTCACACTGTTGAATTTCTGTCAAAGCTCTCGGCATTTGTGCTTTAGCAACATATGCGTTTGTCAGACACGTATCCTCAGACATAAGCAGCATGGGCGTGTTCTTGGCAGGAGCTCAAAAAGACTGAGTGGTGCCTTGGGAAGAAAGGGCTGAGTGTGGCTCAAAATTAAACTTTTAAACTCTGGCTTTCTCCTTTGTTTATTACATACATTTATGAGATTACTCATCCACGTAGGAGGACATGTCAGACACAGTGAGGGTCTTAGCCCAAGCCAACGTGTCTCTTCTTAAGCTAACATTTTATGAATATCTTATACAACAATTTATGAGTAATGGCTCTTGAAAATAATACGTAAAACTGAAAGAGTGTATTTAGGTTTTCAAATAATTTAACATTGTATTTCAGCAGGAAGTCTTCTCCTTAACTCTTTGTATTCCAAATATTTTATAAATCGGAGAATATGCAACTGTCTGAAGGAAGATCTCAAAAGCACCCTGTTATGTTGTCAGCCCTTTTAATTCCTGTGGACGGAATCTCACATTCTCCATGAATTTTAGCAAAGCATACAATTCAAGCACTAACTTAGTACTCAATTATCAAAATTTGGTACATTTTAAAAATATGTAGTAAAGAGTAAATATTACTAATGAAACATAAACGTTTATAAATGTTTAAAATACGACTCATGTGTGCATATTTAGATTATTAGAGACTTGTTTTTTCAGAAAAACAAATTTCCTCCCATTTGTAAATCTTATGCCTCTACAGGAACCTTCTGTTTTAAAATATTATAGAAATAATATTCGTTTTAAATCTCCAATTAATTTTACTGTAAATCATAAAACCTACGGGCATTAACAAAGAAGTTCCGGCTGAGTCAAGAGAAGAAGATCTATAGAAATGAATGAATTTATTTGATTCCTATGCAAGCAGTGAAAGGTTCAGACTATGCCTGACTGTTTTGATCAGGGTGAATTAAAGTCTGACCTGGGAGAAAGATACAGTCAGAAAGCGACCATTCTGTACTAAAGCCAAACGGAAGGCTGGACACTTAGGAAAAGATGGGTGTGGTTCAGGAATATTTTAGAAAATCACAGTTGTGAAACTTTTAATACAACACACTCAGCTTTCTTCAGTCTGGCTGGTGGGCTCCTAAGTCAACATTTATACACACAGCTGCTATAAAAAGAAACGCTCCCTGCCAATTAACCAGTCTTTTTTTATGCCACTCACACAAACTTCTTAGTTACTCTTGTTATTTTAGAAAAGTACACGTTAGGCTGAAAAGGGAACCCATGTGGCTATTGGTTTGGACTTTTCTCCCTCAAATGAAACATGAAAGGTTTTTAATGAGAAATAGATCAAATGACAACCAAACCGAATTTGTTGAAATTTGGGTTAATAACCTAGTAATTCTCTTTCTTCTTACCACACTTACAGAACACTCTCAATTCAGCTCCTAGCATTTAGGTTACAGCTAGAAATTAAAAAAAAAATCTACTAGAAGTTTCTAGAACGCAACAAAGTTCTAACATTGGAGTCTTTGGATTAAAATCTGCCTTCCATCCGTGCAGCTAAAATACCAATTTATAGGATAGATATGTAGAATATTGAGCATACCACACATGGGAAACTTTCCTAGGCGCTAAGGCAGAGGCTGAGGAATCTTATCTCTGCTACAGATGGTCTTATGTGTGTTATGTGAAACCTTCTTGCCATAGGCATAGAAGGCTTATCACCGGAGATTTGTCTAGAATTTAGTAGCAACCATCTGTGTGATCAAAGGAACTCCGTTAAAGATAAATATACCCATCCTCTACCCTGCCTTGCTTCCCCTGTGCTCTAGGATCTGGAGGAGGGTTCCTACTGTCATTAGGTCAACTCTGAGCTCTTGCTGACTTTCACTTTCCATGTCTACAAAGGGGGTTGGGGGTCTTTCATGATGGTTACTATGAGGAACAAATTAATACATATATGATCCCTGGCATACAACATCCATCAACCTCAGGAAATGCTTGTTGTTATCATTGCTTGGGTCTTGATAATAATTAGTGTCTTGCTTTGATTTTTATTGATATAATAAAACCTCATGACCAAAAACAGCTTAGTAGGGAAATGTTTTATTTCACTTTACAGCTTAGAGTTCCTCATCAGGAGAATCCAAGCAAGGAGATCAAGGTAAGAACCTGGAAGCAAATCCTGAAGCAGAGACCATGGAGAAACACTACTCACTTACTGGCCTTCTTCCAAACACTTTCTCAGTCTGCTTTCTTATATACCCCAAGAACATCTGCCCAGGGATGGCATCTCCCACAATGGCCTGAGCCTGTCTACATCAGCTGTCAGTCAATCAAGATCTTGCCCCAACAGGCCTGCCTGCAGACCAATCTGGTGGGCTCATTTTCTCAGTCGAGATTGTCTCTTCCCAGATGAACCCAACTTGTATCAAATTGCCAAAAATAAATAAATAGATAAATAGATAAATAAATCAACCAGTACAATTAGATAGTACCATATTCCTGTAGGTGTGCCTAGAAAAATTACTGGTTTTACTTCTATTGTGGTTTTATTGAGTTGGAAGGAAAGAAAGGTGAATGAAAGAATTTGTACTCCAAACATCCCTGAATGATTTTCATCAGAGAGGAGGATCACGTGTCTCCTGGCATTTATGCATTTACTTTAAACAAATGAAACCAAAGTACTTCATCAGAATTTGACCTTCTCAAGAGACAGAAACTTCAGTGATGCCTCTCTATTCTACAAGCCTGCTCTGCAGGTAATGCTTCAGGATGGGATACTGCATTTGGGAATGTCTTTCTCAATGTACACCACCCCTTTCCCAGTCATTAGAGAAGGGAATATCTGTTAACAACAGAGTGAGTGACAATGGTTGTTACTATACTTTGGAAAGGAATCTCAGTATCAACTAGGAGAATTGTTTAGTGAGTCTTTCCTTGACATAAGTCATTGTTCTGTTATGGTTATGACCAAAAGTAAACAAGTGCCACATGGACCTAGCAGAAGCGACACCACCAATAATTAAAGGCGGCCACAATGTCTCTACTTAGCTATGGCATTGTGACTATAATTATTTCAGGATTAAAAGGAAGTATGATTTTCTCTGGTGCCACCCTATCATTTCACAGTTAGAGAAACTAAGACCCATTTAGATGAATTTGCTTACATGGCTGCTTGTCACACTGGCAGTAGTGGGAATTACAATTGACATCCTCAGCCCCTCATGGCAACACCTTTGCCATGGCCATTTGGCCTTTCAGGGTACAGAAAAGAACATGCCCTTGGTATATGTTATTGCTGTTTAGTTTTTCTTTATTTTCTCTAGAAATATAGCTACCAGGAGATACAGAGAAAGCCCAGATAATATAATCTGTGTATGTTTTCTGTTTTTGTTTCATGTACATTCTGAGGTCTGGAAGAATACCCATTCACTACTACACTCCTCCCTTTCTCTTGACTCATTTCTATAATCATATCACTCGTGAATATGAATAAGTTAACACCCTTCCTTCTTGGGAGTATAGGACACCTTTGGGGGCATTATTTCTTAGCTAGTATAAATTGAATGCATTCACTTCAAATAAATACACTCACAGGTAAGCCATAATAAGAAGGAAACCTCTTTGTCTCTCACATACACACACGCGCGCGCGCGCACACACATCTTGTCTCATTGTTATCTTTGCATTAAATCAGTTAAATATCCCACATTAATTAACTTGGTTTTCTTTCCCATGTTGACATTTTGTCACTAAGTGACTTGCATGTCACACGTAAAGAGCTGAATGATGAAGAGGGTTCTTTCTTATCTGTGCCAGCTCTAACCCTGAAGCGAATCAGTTCTCGAATTTGAAGATCTTAGCATTATGTGTGGATCCACAGGCAATGGCAGTTATATTGCGTGATGATTTGTAATGATTATGCTACTGCCATAAACTATGATTCAGCTAGAGCTGTAAACTACAATTCCCTCCAATGTCACTAGTAAGTGGGATGCCAAAAAGGTTACTTTCAAAGAAGTTCTAGGGTGTTCTTTTAGGTGGGAAATGCAGACATATGCAGATACGCATATAGGTTCCAGGACTCTTTGGCCTAAGCCTGTACTCTAACAAGAGTGAATGAGTAGTTTTCCTTCTTCGGACTTCATAACCCATTTTCTTTGGGCATGTCTCAATCAGACATGCATAAATACAATCTTTCTAACATGTTTCTATTTCATGGTTGTATGCAGCCACTGAGGACACTAGTAAAAATAACTTCCTCTTCTGCTTTCAATAGTTTATCAAGTCAACTAAGAATTGCAGGCTCCAGGACAGGGATTTGCTCTGCCTGTGCAGAGAACCTACTGTGCAACGCTTCTGCATGATGTCAGCTACTCCGTTCATGCCACTGGTGGAGACCTCAGTGTCCATTATTAAATC
>LOJH01057696.1:0-11517 GCA_001685095.1 Ellobius talpinus | reverse complement strand
AAGAAGAAGAAGAAGAAGAAGAAGAAGAAGAAGAAGAAGAAGAAAGTTGTTGTTGTTGAAGCTATTCAGTGAAAAAAAGGGGGGGTTGGCTGGAGAGACGGCTCAGTAGTTAAGAGCACTGACTGCTCTTCCAGAGGTCCTGAGTTCAATTCCCAGCAACCACATGGTAGCTCACAATCATTTGTAATGGGATCTGGTGCCCTCTTCTGGCTTGAAGGCATACATGCAGGCAGAACACTGTATACCTAACAAATAAATCTTAAATCTTTAAATAAATAAGTTAACAACCTTTCCTTAAGTTAAAAAAAAAAAGGAGGGGGCAAAAAAGTAGAAGAACTGGAGAGTGGGCCACTGAACACTGAGTTTTATGAAGACCTAAGGCCATTTTGTGAAATTAAACACAAACACCTTAAAAATAAATAATTACGCTCACGTTCAGGTCAGTACATGGGTAATTTGATAACTGGCTCCTGAAGCAGACAAGCCATAGGCAAGACTCTGAACTCTGTTGACCCTGTGACTGGCTACAAACAAAAGGCCAACTAGTGGGGACAGCTAATTAGCTGTTCTACCTAAGCAGAACATGTTTTACAACCATTTAAAAGACTGTCTAGATCTGTGATCCAAACTACTTAGGAAATTGAGCCAGGAGAATTCTAAGTGCAAGGTCTGCCTTGGGCATATTAATAAGACCCTGTCTGCTGGCCGTGGTGGCGCACACCTTTGATCCCAGCACCTGGGAAGCAGAGTATACACACACACACACACACACACACACACACACACACATCATACATATACAGGCTGAGTCTGCAGCTCAGTGGTAGGAAAACTATCTAAGAGGCCTTGAGTTCAACATCCAGAACAGTAAACAAATAAATAGTCTCAAGTGCATGGCAGCAGTTACTGTGTTATGGGATTATTCTATGGAAGCAGGGAAGTCACAACCTTCTGAGTATATTTTTGGTTGCTACTCAGCTCTAGGGACTTCTTGTAGTCCCCAGGTGTCCATGACCCCTTGTGCTGGTTCTGCCCCACCTTGCATTGAGGTTTCTCCTCTGTAGCAATATCAGGTTTGGTATCTATCCCAGTGCCCGGTGTCTGGGAGAGTCTTGAGTTGGGATGAGCCCTGAGTGGAGTGGGAGTATGCAGATCTAGATAGACAGCCACAGCGGAGATACACAGAGACACACTGGAACTCCAGATAGGAGCGGCCCAGCTAGGGAAGAGGCCTGTGCCAAGGGCTGGGCTTGGACTAGCTACCTAGTCAGAAGAAGACTTTATGAACATCTGAGAACTCAGAGTATGAGAAAACATGGGGTAGGAGAGTCTCCAAGAATCAGGGCAGAGCAGATGAGTGAAGAGCCTACGTGCTTGGCAGGGTCCCTGGGTCCACGTAAACCTTCAAGGCTGAAGCACTAAAGATGTTCTGCAGTCAGGGTAACCTGAGGGACCAGGAAGAAACTTGGGGAGGATTCAGGTTTAACTGCGCTTGCCATCAAGCCCAAGGACCTGAGTTTGATCCCCAGAACTAACATGGTAGAAGGAGAGAACCGACGTCTACACACAGGGCTTAGGTGGGAAGCAGGAGTGAGGACCACAAAGGGGTAAGAAAGGCAAGTTACAAACAGGATGGGAAAGCTGGCAGGACCAGGGCAGAGCAGAATGAGACTCTCCCCAGGAAGAAATTATGTAAAATGATGTCTCCAAAGCAACACACTACACAGCTATCAGGCCACCATCTTCTTTAAGAACACAAGCCACAGGATGTGGTCTTCCAGTGTGGTGGCCTCTGGTTATCCTTCTGTCTCAGTGTGACCGCCAGTGTGGCTCCATCTCTACTCCTTTGCTGCTTCACCTAGGAAAGCAGACTGGATTCCCCGAGTCCTGCCTCCGTCTTGGTGCAGATGAAATGTGAAGGGACTGATAGGAACTCAGACAACTCCCTGTGTATCAACTTCCATGATGAACAGGAATGGTGAAGGGAGCTGAGGCCTTTCTGCACGGTGAGAGTGCCAGCCATTGCTTCCATGCCGAGTGTGGGTGCCCCTCTCTCACCTCCCCATCTCACCATCCACTCCTGGTGCTAATTAAAGCCACTGTCTGAAGAAAATACCAAACAGGATCTATTGGCCAGGAAAGGCATGTGTTGGGGTTCTGCTTCCTTCTCTTTGGCTTCAGCCCATGTTGCAACAGTTAGGTCATTGGCCTGCCCCTTGGAGACGCTTGTCACTCTAAGCAGCCAGACCTGAGCACTGCTACCCAGACCTCCCCCAGTGCCAGCAGTGACAGTAGGCAGTTCTCTCATGTTGTTGTTCCTTTGATTTGCAACTGAGAATATACAAAAGACAAGCTCCCCCTTCTCCCTGCCCCTCTCTCTCTCCCCCAACCCCCTCTGCCTCCACATAATTTCTATCCCTCAGCGTTTCTCTGAATGGCTAAATTTGTGGTTCCAAACTGATTGATTGCCTCTGGATCCGGTTTTTATTTGTTTGTTTGTTTTATTATTTCTCTCTTTTACACTATGTCTTATATATGCCCTCACTTTACTCTTCTTTACCTTTATTATAGTTGGTTTTTTCTCCCCCCACCCACCCCAGGTTTCACTATATAGCCCTGGTTTGCCTAGAACTTGTGATATAGACAAGCCTGACCTCAGACTCCCAGAAAATTAGTGCTGGGTTTAAAGACGTGTTTTGCCTCTACTTTCCTGTCTTTATTTCTAAACCTTTACCCTTTTAATGTGGAACTTTTTTTGCCTATCTGTATTACTCTTCATTTCCTCCCCCAACAAAAGATTTTAAATGAGAAATAAGATCGCCATCAACCTTCATCAGTTTCACACACCTTCTGCCCCACACACAACCGGACAGAGGTTCAAGTCGGTGTCCCTGGGTACCACCCTTGGAGTCATGACTAACACATTCTTTTAAATTATTATTATTGGTTCTTACCTGTTTTGCATGTGTGTGGTGTGCATGTCCCATGGTGTATGTACAGAGGTCAGAGGTCATCTTTCAGGAGTTGGTTTTTCTCTTTGCATCGTATGAGTTCCAGAGACTGAACTCAGGCCGTCACAGTTGAACTCAGGCCATCAGACTTGAAAGCATGTACGTTTTGCCACTGAGCCATCTCACTGGTCCCTAGCACTGATACTAAATGGTGGCCTTCTCTAAGCCAAGCCCCAAATGAACACTGCAATCCACAGAGCCCCATTCAGAAAACCAAAATGAAGTTACCAGAACTGAAATGTTTGCACCAAAACAGGCCCCAGATGGAGTATTTGTTCCTGATCAAATGCCTTCGCCTGCCCAGTCTTGACAGCTGGGCAGACCCGCACCCTCCCCACCCATCCCCTCCTCTGCCATTCACTTTGTTTATCTGAGTTTTGACAATGACACCAAGGACACTCCCAGCCCAATTAAGATTTCCCAATGACTTTGGCCTGGAGCCCCAAAGATAAGTAGCTTGAATCACGTCTACAATGGCTTGGTGACTTAGAGAACAACTTGGGGTACCTACACTTGGTGGAATATGGGAAGTGGCCAGGAACTGATCCGGGAGATCTGGCTGGGGTCTGGAGGTCTAGACAGGCACCATTATTGTCCCTTTGTTCTGTCATTACTTCAAAAACCTCCATCACCACTCACCAGGGCCCTGCT
Source organism: Ellobius talpinus (assembly GCA_001685095.1). Lineage (NCBI taxonomy): Eukaryota > Metazoa > Chordata > Mammalia > Rodentia > Cricetidae > Ellobius > Ellobius talpinus. Next base: position 7,855 of record LOJH01057696.1, on the reverse strand, counting down.
CCAAGCCAGCTGCAGGACACCTAGAAGTCTGATGGAGTGAAGGACTCTACCCAAGGTTCTCCCAGCATGACTCAACCCTGTGAATTTCCCTCCCCAAATCCACCCTTCACCTCTGTTCACCATCTTAGGAAATAAAATGGTGCCCAAGATTTCCCAGTGGCACAGAAATCTCCCCTGGCAGCCTGAAGCACCTGCCACCCCCCTTTGTCTCCCCAAATTTAGTCAGTCACCACGGCAAGTCAGTTTTCTCCATAAACCATTTGGGTTCCAGGGATTAAACTCGGGTCATACACCTTTGCCCCTGAGCCACCCAGGTTCTCCAAACAGCTGCCAGCCTGGGCTGGAAAGCTCACTGACATTCTGTCCTGGCCCCTGCCACCGCCACCTCAGTCAGTCCACCCAGAGTCAGGTGCTCTTTCAGAACAAAACAGAAACAACCAAGTCACCCTTTCGCTTACACAATTCCTGCCAGCTGTTCATCGCCTACAGTTGTGAGCTCCAAACTTCTTTGATCTCTGCAACCACACACATAGACACGCATGCACGCACGCACATATGCATACACACACAGTGTATACACATCACCAATAAGTGTGTTTATTTATGTCTAGTTTCATAGACACCCACCATCACCACTAGCCAGCATCCAAGGTTGGTAAATCTCTCTATGAGTGTTCCTAATAGCAGGAGATTTGAATCTGTTTCCAATAATTTTGAAAACTTGGAGCATTTGGGGCTAGCTGCTACTGGTTCTGATGATGTTATGATAAGTCTAGACTCCAGAGGGAAGTCAGCGAAGAGTAGGTTGGAAGAGGAATGACCACACCCTTACCACTGCTCTGCTCACACCTACATAACCACTCTGTTTGTTACCCTGAGGTCTTTTCAGAAATTTCGGTTTTGTCCACTCTGGGAGGATTAAGTCACCCAAAACAAAATAAGATGATAGAAAATCAACTTCGCTGAGCACAGGGAGATGGGATGAGAAGCTGGAAGTGAATTAAGTTGCAAGAAGCCATTTGCACCTAGAGGAGCGCTTTCTGTACTCTGCTTCCACGGGACACTTGGGACAAGGGACAGAGAAATGAGCCCCTGACAAGAGGACAGTCACAGGTGTCAGGGCCAAGCCCTGTGGTAAATATTAGAAGTGATTAAATGCTTTATTTGGTTTCAATGAATAACTACATATAAGTAGGGGCTGACAGGATGGCTCAGTTGCTAAAGACAGTAAGGAACTACCGACTCCACAGAGTTGTCTATTGACCCCACCTGTCGCTGTAGCATGTGTGCCCATACAGAAGCATCACACACACACATACTAATAATAATAATAACTATTATTATTATTTTATAAGGAATTCTTTTTTAAGGGAAGAGATACACAAACTTTTCTGTGTTTTTTCCTCTGTTCCAATGCATTGTTTTGCACAATCTCAAGGCTCAAGAACCCTAATTTGGAGACTTCTGCCATGTATAAAGTCTGTGTGCATGTTCTGTGCTTGAACACAAGGCTCTCAAATGAAGCTGCTTTTTCTGAGTTTCCCATCACAGGGCCATGCACTATTTATCTAGTCATGTGGGGGAGGTGTCTTGCCTGTGTATATGTCTGTGCACCACTTGTGTGCCTGGTGCCCTCAGAGGCCGAAAGAGGGTGTCAGATCTCCCAGGAGCTGGAGTTACAGAGGGTTGTGAGCTACCTCATGGGTGCCAGTGATCAAAACCAGGACTCAGAAAGAGAAGCCAGTGCTCTTAACTGCCGAGCTGTCTCCCAGCCCTGTTTATCTCATCTTAGCACAGCTGTCCCCAGAGAGGTTGCTCAATTGGTACTTTGGAATTAACCATAAATTCTCCAAACATACAAGCCTCCTGTGTGGGTTGAGGGTGTTTCTCTCCACTGTGTCCAGTTTCTTACCTGGCAAAGTCCAGCGTATCCTCATAAGCTCAGTTCAAATGTTACCTCCCGGGGCAGCTGCCTGAGCTTCTGCCTCTGTTTGTTCTCAGCCTAGCATTTACCGGTGGATCACTCTGCAATGTCTTTGTTAGGTCCCTCTCCTCTCTGTTGAAGAGCTCCAGGGCTGGGGTCTGCAGCAGCCAGTGCACTCTGGGTGCTCAGTGCACTCTTCTCCCAGAGCCAGGGCCGGGCCAGGGACATCTGGATATTAGACTCAAGATGGCTCATTCTGGCCCTATGCCTACTGTTCTGCAGACGCCTAGGTAAGACAGAAGGAAATGGGTAACGGGAGGTGTTGTGAGGAGGACCCAGAACGGCTCTCCCTATCGACCGCATAGAGTGGTGTTCACAAATGCCTTTCAGGCTGGAGATGAAGTCTACTCCAAGAACCTAGGGCAGAGAAATGAGTCCCCCTTTGCCTGGCACCACTGTGTCTGTGTTCCTGGCAGCCCTGTGGAAGCCAAGGGGCATCCAGAAGCCAGCAACCACTACCCTCCCACCCCAAGCACATCACTATGTGGCCAAAAGCACTCAGTCAAGCCAGAGGCACCAGCATTATCAATAAATGATCATCTGCAGGACGTGCCAAGGCCTGGACACAGAGCATCTAAAAGCTTCTCCTCTCCAATGGGGTCAACCGCTGAACCCATCTGCTAATGGTCCACTTCATACTCCGCCACCCAGATGGAAGCCTGAGTCATCCCCACGGCTGACATCAACAAAATCTCAACAGCCCAGACATCTAGCACTCTGCTCCAAGCCAGTGATTTGGGTTGTCCTGCCAGGCACAGGCTGGTGGTATTAGGACGGATCCCTCCGTAGCCACATCTAGAAAAGGGGAACATACAGACTTCATGTCCTTAAGACAAAATTAGGCAGATCAAGCATATAAAACAGGACCAGGCTTCAGAGAGGGAAGCGGAGCAGCATTGCTCTGCCTTCATCTTCATCTCTTTTCCATCCTTCACCCGGACTGTCTCAGCTGCCTCACACCTGCTCTCACTGTCTCTCCCTTACATTACTAATTGTGTTTCTCTATGGCTGGAGCCGGGCGCTTGAAATTAAGTTTATATAGTCACTGCCGAGCACCATGTAGGGGCCAGGTGCTGGTCTCTTCTGGAGAGGCATGCAGAGGGTCTCTGGAAATACTAGACAGGTATAACCTCATACTGCTATGGTTCCCGGGTGTCCCCCCTAAAAGCACGTACTGGGAATAGAATCCTTAATCAGCACTGGGAGGCGAAGCCTAGTGAGAAATGACTAGCCTGTGATGGTGGAGAAATGGATTAATGTCATGATAATGGACTGGATTTCCTGGGGAGGAAGTAGGCTCCCTAAACAAGACTCTTCCCAGACAGGGAATGTCTCCCCACTTCTTCCCTCTCCTCCCCATCTCTTCCACTTTATTAGAGTTTGAATAAGAAATGTGCTCCCCATTAGCTCACATGTTGAATGCCTGGCCCCCAGCTGGGGTGCTCTTTGGGGAAACAGAGGAAGCACGGCTAGGAGATGTGGCCTAGCTGAAAAGTTGCGTCACTGAAGACATGCCTTTGAAGGTGATACCTGGTCCCAGGTCCTTCCTCACTCTCTGCTTCTGTCTCTGTGAGATGAATAGACTCATCCTCCAAAGGCTCTGGCCACCATGATCCCAGAAACACAGAGCCAAGCCACCACAGACTGAACTCTCTAGAATAATGAGAAATAAAAATCTTGCTTCTTTCAAATTGTTCTCTCAGGTGGTGTCTTGATCACAGTGTTGAGAAAAATAACTGGTGGATACACCCTTTCCACACAGCAAAATGGGCTTTCACCATATACCAACTCCTGGAGACTGGGGTTCTCAGCCTCCAGGGGGCAATCACAGGGGTTCTCAGCCTCCAGGGGGCAATCACTTTCTGTTCTTTCTAAAATGACAGTCTCGGGTGTGCTGTTGCAGGAGCACACAGTAGACAAAGATACTCCATAACCTGGTTCTTGAACTGAACATGTTTTCTTCCGCTTCACGTTCTAATCCACCTCTTACCTGCCCTGCACACTGTACACCTCTGCCTACTTTCAGCGCCGTGGGCAAGTAACAAGGAACCCTGGTGCAGACTGTCTGGGACCAAGGGCATGAACTGTAAACAGGAGTGCTGGTCAGTCCTGATTGCCAACTAGACCGGCTGAGAAATGCTTAGATTACTAGCAAAGCCCACATTAGGTGAGTCTGTGAGATCTGCAGAAACAACTGGCATAGCAACCAAGGGAGGAAAGACTGTCTCTGTGTAGCTGACACTGCTCAATGGGCAGGAATCTGTACAGAAAAAGAGGGGAATGGAGACAGGAGCCAGCCAGCATATGCATGCCTCACTTTCCCTCAGCACGCGTGTATCCAGAAGCCGCCCTCATCTGTGGACATCTGTGTTCTGTAATCTTTTAGTGAACACTTGCCTTCAGAAGCTCGCCAGAGAGCTTCCAGAGCTTCATCATGGTCTTCTTGTTCTGAAACTTCCAGCTTCTTAGACTGAGTGTCTACTGCTTTCTGTGGCTCTCCAGCATGCACAAGCTGCTGCTGGATGAGCCAGCCTTTTATAATACACTTGATATACGAAACTGTGCTTCTCTACAGGAATGAGAGAGTATATGCCTGGAAGGGTAGCAGATTGCTTGTTTGCTCTGCTAATTTGCCTCCCGTTTCCTATGGGTGGCAGACTAGGCAAGAAAAGATCCTCATCCAAGAAGATGTCCTCACACAAAAGCAGAAAAACCCAACACCTTTGCCCCATGAAAGCTCTGTGACTTCAGGACTCAAGTTCCAACTGGCCTTTGAAGGTCAAAAGTAAGACATGGAACAACCCCTTTATCCCCAGCCTGAGACTGTCAGCCCCCAGCAGATGGACTCAGGAGATTCTCTGAGGAGCTTGTGCCCAGGCTCGCTCCTGCACACACACCAAGCACTCTCGTGGTGCATCTGAGGTAGTAGAAGGTGCACTGAATAAAAGTCAGAGTTAGGATTAGACAGGTGAGTTTGCTCTGATAACTATAACTGGAGCACAGATGGAGAACCTGGTCTGCGCAAAGCACAGGCTGCCCAAGACTCAGATGCTCTTTGTGTGCAGTCATGGCAGAAGTAGAAAAATATAGCGACCCTGAAGGAAACAAGGAAACACGCTGGTTCTGCCTTCACTTCCTAGAACTACAGGCTCACGGGCCACAGCTGGATGGCTTACACCAGCAGGAATGTGCTGTCTCACAGTTCTGGAGGCCAGATGTGTGGCATCCAGTGTCTATTCTGTCTAGCAGAGAATCTATCACCATCCACTTGTGCTGCTGAAACCAGACATGCCGATCTACTCCCCATGACCGCAGCAAAACACCTGCCATGCCCAAATTACAGAATAGAAAGGTTTGTTTCCGTTCACTGTCGCAGGAGCTTCTGTGCCAACTGCCAATAGAAGACAGAGTAAGTGCCATGTGAAAGGTGTCAGTTTCCGCTATGGAACCCTGGACAAGTGACTTAATTTCACGGCGTCTTTGTTCTCTCACTGACTATGTTGGGTTGCTTAAAAAGTCAGAGCTGAGAAAACCCTTTGGGGCTGTGAAGCAATTAGGTGTTTTTTCACCAGTAGACTGCTTCTCCTTACCACACGGCAGATAAAACTTACCGCCTCTTTCCAACCCGTGACTTCTGCAAGTCCACGTCCTCTACCAGCAAGCTAGCTTCCTGGATGTGATAGGGAGCAAAAGTCCTCAGAAGACATTTCCAAAGTCCCTCTGATAAAGATAAGAGTGTGGCCATTTTACAACTCGGGACTTGACCGAAGTCGTAGTGGGCAGGGCCATAAAGAACCTAGCAAGTTGTCCTGTTAGTCCCTCCTCACCTGAACCAGCCACTCCCTGGGCTCAGGCCCCTGCTTGCACTCAGCTTTCCTCGGGCAGAGTTGGAAAAGAAAATTAATTCCACCCCCTGCAAACGCAAAGTGACTGGAAACATTGGGTGGGACCTCTGCAGAATGAAGGGAGCACACAGCTGGGCCAAACAAAGCTCATACAGGTTTAAGAGAACACGTACAGCTTTAAGGGCATAGCTCACAGGAACACATACAGGCTTAAGGGCATAGCTCACAGGAACACATACAGGCTTAAGGGCATACCTCATAGGAACACATAAAGCTTAAAGGGCATAGCTCACGGGAACACGTACAGCTTTAAGGGCATAGCTCACGGGAACACATACAGGTTTAAGAGCATAGCTCACGGGAACACATACAGGTAAAGGGCATAGCTCATGGGAACACTTACAGGTTTAAAGGAATAGCTTGTGGGAACACATGCAGGTTTAAGGTCATAGCTCATGGGAACACGTACAGTTTTAAGGGCATAGCACACGGGAACATGTACAGCTTTAAGGGCATAGCTCATGGGAACACATACAGGTTTAAGGGCATAGCTCACAGGAACATGTACTGGTTTAAGGGAATAACTCATGGGAACATGTACAGGTTTAAAGGCATAGCTCACAGGAACACATACCAGTTTAAGGGAATAGCTCAAGGGAATGCGTATGATGCACTAACTTTGTGGAGAGGTCACAGAAGCAGGAGGAAGCAACTCCACAGAGACTAGGGCAATGAGTCTCACCAGGGTCATCTCAGTTCTGCTCAGTCACAAAAAGGAAAGAAGCCAGATCTTGCTACTCAGTGGGCAGAGCCCCCACAGCACGCCCTCCTCCCATCTTCGTTCCTGAGGGAATGTTACATCACACAATCCCACAGCAGGTTGAGCTGTGCAGCTACTGAACCACCTAGGTAATTGGAGCCAAAAAAAGACACACCTGGCCCCTACCCACACAACTGGCAAAAGGAGCTGGAACTTGGGTAAAATATATGACTATTGAAGAAACAAAGAATCAAAGATATATAAGGAATAGAGGTCAATGACATGTATAATCCAAAGTCCATTTTGATGGGAAAGAATCATTTAATGCTCATTTGCTCCTCACTGCCTATATTTAATATGTTCTAGGTATCTCTGTAGGCATTTTATTGCAACAGTCCCTGTGGGTAGGACCCATTACTGTCTCCATGTTACAGAGGAGAAAAGAGGTACAGAGAGATTAAGTAGCTTGCTTAAGGTGCAATAGCTGGCAGATGGCATAGATTTAAACTGTACATGAAGGTTATTCCATGTATGTACTGTATATATCTGGGTCATGAGAAAATAACCAGGACAGAATAAGATGAAATCATTTGCTTTCTAACCCGATTTAAACAAAATAAAACAAAACAAAAGCAAACAGTTGCAAAGTCTTTCCTGTCTTCAGTCTCAAATACTCAACAGTGTAGAACAAAAGTAGAATCTGGGGCTTGAGAGATAGCTCAGTCAGTAAAGTGCATGAGCAGCGCGAAGACCTGAGTTAAGTCCCCAACACCCAAATAAAAACAGGGCATGGCAGTGCTTGCCTGTAATCCCAGCACCGGAGCAGCAGAGACAGGAAGGTCCCATTGAGTCCCCTAGCTGAATCGCTGAGCTCCAGGTTCAGTGACAGACCCTACCTCAAAAACATAAGGGAGAATATGGTTAAGGAAGCCACCCAATGTCACACTCTGCCTCCACAGACATGCACACGCATGTGCACTCACATCTACACACATGCCTACTAACAAACATGAAAGTCAAATCTCCCAGTCCAGTTGCCCACTGTGTGTTTTATGTGTGCTGGGCTTCCCAAGGTAAGATTGAGTGACCTGAGCCAGTCATGGTGGGACATGCCCGTAATTGCAAAACTCAGAAGGCTGAGGTGAGAGGATTACGAGTTTGAGGTTGGCCTGGGCTATATAGTAAATTTGAAGCTACTCTGACCTACATAACAAGGTTCTGTCTCAATAAAAAAGGAAGGAAGGAAGGAAGGAAGGAAGGAAGGAG
>LOJH01057695.1:302-11819 GCA_001685095.1 Ellobius talpinus | reverse complement strand
ATTTTTAGAGTAAATACAAAATGAGATTACAGAGTATTAACAGCTACTGTTTTTCTTTATGTGTTTAATCTAGAACTAAGGACTTATTTCTTTTTCTCAGAAACAGAACAATTTGATTGTGAGATTAATTCAAAGAAAGTGATACTTGCCTATTCTTACAATAACAGCTGGCCCTAAATCCGACGCGTGTACTGGCCTAGCGTTCCATCCACACTTTAGGTAGGTACACTACGCCCTGCTTTCCTCTGAGAGAAGGTGTTTCCTCCAGAAGGAAAGCAGAGCAGCTGTGTGCCTGTCAGCACTTTCTGCATATGCAAAGTTAGATCACGCTGAAGGGTAGGGAGTGACAGTTCCACCCAGTGACTTCAGCAGCCCCACCCAGAAAGCAACCTCTTCCTGAGCATTTCAAAAAGATGGAGATTTTGCCTAGGAGAGTCCAGGAAGATGTACTGGAGGCCTACTTTCAACTAAGAACTACCTTTTTATTGGAAGATGCAGAATGTAATTTGATTTATTGGCTCTTTCACTCAGGGACTAGAAACCTTAATGACAACATTAGGGAAGAGTGCAGGGCAGATAACAGAGTAATCAAAAGCTGGGACTTTTTCAAATAATGAATGACATAGAAGTAATACTTAATCATTTACATGTCCTTTTCAACATGGAAACTGCCACTGGGCCACAAGAATGGAGACCAAGAGGGTCTGGGACATTTAAGAGGATGTGGGACGGTAGGGTGTGGAGACTCAAGGGTCTTCCTTCCTGGGATCACTAACCCAGAAGGCTTAGAGTTTCATCTCAATCTGCATTTGTTGTTGTCGCTGTTATTCTTGTTGTTTTATTACAGTCCTGGAGATTGAACGTTGGGCCGCATGGATACTAAACTAGAGTTTTAGCACAGAGCTCCTCCTCAGGCTCCAGATTTAACCTCCCATCTCTAATGGTGAATATCTGGATGACTTAAGAGAGAAGCCAACCTCCAGCTTGCAGATGCTTCCAGAAATAACTAAACCAAAGCTTCCTATTCCTCTTGAGAAAAGAGGAATTCCTGCTACCTCTGGAGAGGTGACATCACACACGCTTACAGTCTGTAAGTGCCTGCCAATTTCAAACTCACTAGCCTGACATTAGAATATCAGTTATGACTTCCAGATAGCAAATCAAAATGTTAATTGGAACAGTAATACACATCCAATATTCTTCACTCACCGCAGACTATTTTTTTAATAATATAAAACACATCCAGTGTAACAACACAGCAACTTAGAGCACAGTTTATGAAAGCTGTCTGATCATGGGCTAGTGTATAAAATGACCTTGTGATCCTGTAACTACTGGGGTTCCTTTTGCAGAAAAGAATCTCTGGCATGCCTATGGCAGTGGAGGAAAATCTTGCAAATCTGTGTGCACATGAGAAAAGATGATACAAATACCATAAGATTCTGAGCAGAACAAATCAATAAAGTCTTTGCCTCAGAACTGCATTTTCAACTACATAGGTGGATTGTATGATGGCATGTTTCTGGTGTCTGTGACAAAACAAAACAGTCCAAAAAGTTCAACTTCTTTCTTTCCTTTGTTTTGCCTTCCTGTGTCCACCTTTCTTGGAGACTGCATTCTTAGGTCATCTGCATTTATGAATCCATCATTATGTAGTAGTTTAGACTATGTAGGGGTGGAGCAAACCTCATAATATCAGCCAGACCAAGCTAATAACTTTACAGAAAAGGATTCACAACAGTTTGTTACTGTAACCCAAGTTAGCTTTTTAATGTAATCATGTTTTTATAGGATGATATTCTAAATTAATCTATCTTTTAGAGTTTCCTGCAACCGTGCATATCTAATCCTTTAATTTTGACATGTCCATTTTGGTGATGTCAATAAGATTTCCCTTCATTATATTTAATTGAAAAAAATGTCTTAAGAAAATAAAAGACAAACACCAGCATTTAAGCTGTTGATGCGGAGCACAAAGACAATTCATGTATGCAAAGACTTCGTGTAACTTTTCTTTGTTACAAAAATGTTACATGCTCTCCGCGTGTGACATAAATATTGATAGCTAGCAACCCACACTCATGGGAAGGGTTACCAGAATCTCTCTTGCAAAATACCACTCTTTCTGGCTTACATCACTGGCTGATGACATCAGGCATGAGCACCTGCCAAGAGGCAGTGGAAGTGTTGAAATTGAATTTGTCACCGTCTGGCACCGTGAATCTGGGTGAGTCCACGTTTCCGTCCAAACCTTTGGCCCAGATCTATCCAGTACTGCATCTAATAGCACCCCTTTCAAGTCCTGGATGATGCGTCTGTTAATTATTCAAATCAATCGATGGGCATGGGGGTCTCTGAGCATCTAGTGACCTAAGAATCCTAACCTTGAGAAGACCCCTGCTTTAAAAATTGTGCGCTGCCATTTGATTTCAGGTCTCTATGTAACCTAAATGGGAAAGATTGCGGGCAACACCTGCCACTCCGAGAGAAATGCCTTATGGGGGATAGGGATGTGATTACGTGATAACGGGGATAGCCTTGCTCTGTCAAGTCTTATCTAAACCCCTTGTGGCCTTTCTTTCTCATTTTTTATGCCTCAGATGCAGGCATAAAATACATACAGCACAGGTGTCCAGATTGAAATCCAGTTAAGACCAAAGGCATGCAGCTACAGCCAACAGTGTTTCTGATTCTCAGGAAGATACTAATAAGAATTCAGGCTTAGTGGTATATGACTGTAATCCTAAGCGCTTAGGAGGCAGAGGGAGGCTCTCAGAATTTCAAGGCTAGCTTAGGTTACTTATCTAGACTGTCTCAAAAGACAAGAAATAAACAAACCAAAGAAAGACTAAGTAAGCCATAGATCTTTCTGGAAAGTATGACATTCTTCGGACTTTTTAAGTTGCACAAATTGAATATGAAGTTCTTGTGCTGCCATTTATAAGGTCTTACAAGGTTTGGGAAGCATTGCTTTAATTTATCTGACTGACACGCAGTTAATTGTGCAAATGTGGTCAAAGACACAGAGTTTTCAGCTCTTCTGTCTACGCCATACTTTTTTTTGATGTTTCCCAACAGCATATGGAAAATTCATGTTGTAGGTTAATGTCTTGGTGAACCTGGAAAGAGAGCCAAGTGAACATCCAAGGAAAAACATTCTTTCCTTGATAATATATATGATAGCTTTTGTCACAGAACAACCACAGAAATTCCCTACTGTCATCTTCAGATTAAGATATGCATGCCATCCTCAGGGTGGGACCAGAAAAGAAGCTAAGAGCCTGCTGACAGGTGGATCCTCAGACTCTGGAGACAGGATACCATAAATACTGCCTGGTGTATCCTCAGGACTCAAGGCCACTTGAGAATATTCTACATTGTCTGTGGACAAGAATTGTCCAGCATTGTTAACTTCACAGGGCATGCCTGACTGGGGATGGGGACAGACACAAAGGAAGCACCCAAGTTGTCAATAGAATTTAGGAGAAACCCTCTTCCTCTCCACTACCTTCAGCCCTAACCCTACCCCAAATTGCCCCTTAGAGGAAAATAGTAAATTTTGATGGATCACGTTAAGACAAAAATTAGACCTGTCAGAATGACCGAGATCAAAAACACTGATGATAGCTTATGCTGGAGAGGATGTGGAGAAAGGGGAACATGCCTCCATTGCTGGTGGGAGTGCAAACTTGTACAGTTGCTTTGGAAATCAGTATGGAAATTTCTCAGAAAACTAGGAAACTACCTCAAGACCCAGAAATACTACATTTGGGAAGATACCTGAAGGAAGCTCAATCAAATCACAAGGACATGTGCTCAATTATGTTCATAGCAGCATTATCTGTAATAGCCAGAACCTGGAAATAACCTAGATGCCCCTCAATCGAAGAATGGGAAAAAAGTGGTACATTTACACAGTGGAGTACTACTCAGCAGAGAAAAATAATTACTCTTGAAATTTGCAGACAAATATATGGATTTAGAAAAAACATACTGAGTGAAGTAACCCAGACCCAGAAAGACAAATATAATATGTACTTTCTCATAAATGACTTTTAGACATAAAACAAAGAAAAATCAGCCTACAATCCACAACCCCAGAGAACCTAGACAACAAAGAGGACCCTAAGAGAGACATGCATGGATCTAAATAGGAAGGAGAAAAAGACAAGATCTCCTGAGTAAATTAGAAGGGTGGGGGTCATGGGAGAGGGTAGAAGGAGAAAGGGAAGGAAGGGAGGGTTGCTGAGAAACATGCATAGCACAATAAAAATAATAAAAATATTATTTAATAAAAGCAAAAATCCAAACAAACAAACAAACAAACAAAAAAGACAAAAATTGGAAATATAAAAAATATCTGTGTAATGGCTGCCACTTTTGTTACATGAGTTCTAATGTATAATGAGTTCTGGGTCTGTGAAACTTCATGGGGCCCTTTGGATATAATGCTCCGCTAGAGAAATTAGACTGTATAGGTGACTTCTCTGTTCCCCTCCTGGCTATAAGAAACATGAAGAAAAGGTGAAGGTGTCAGGAAGATCCCACCCACAGACATCAGACATTGTTTCCTTTGGCTTCCCGGTGTTTGTTTTAAAACAAGACCACATTTAGAAGCCAAGGTATTTTCCTGTAAAGAGAATGCACCAAAGACCACTTGTGTCTTCTGGCACAGCTGTGAGTAGGAGTGTGTCCTCAGCATCTATCGACTTCTGGTGTCCAGGCTGCCAATTCAAAGTTCCCAGGAGCCTTGAAGCCTGCCAGCTTGGTTGTTTGGATGACTGTGGAGTTTAATTACCGAGAGGCCCTGTAGGGGGTGCCGTTGCCCTGCAAACCTCACAGGTCAGAACCACCCTCAGATCCAACAGTTGCCCAGGAATGCATGTGGTCGGAGAACCCACACTCACCTGGGAACTGGCTGGGTGGGATCTGATGACTCAGACACTGCCCTGCCCATGCCCTCAGCTGCTTTCTGCGACAGTACTTGTTGGATGTGTCTTCTCAGCTCACTAGCCTGCTAAGGTTACCTCCCAATTCAAAGCCTGGCACCGGCTTCACCTTGTATAACAATTTAGTGAGGACTCCTCGCCCAACAGTGTGAACTTCTCCTCTCCCCTCATTTCTAATGCATAACACGAATCCTGCTAGTGTGTTAGTGTCTTCGTTAACCCCTTCGTATGTTGCAGACAGAGATGAAGTGGGCAGCCATGCCTTATAGTTAAGTTATAATCTTGATCCTTTTCCAATGGTAATAGTAACAACAATAAGCGTCATTCATTAAGACAAGGCACAGTGCTAAATAATTTACTGACAGCATCTTCCAGTCCTCAAAGACAACGAGAATGACAGTTTTATTGGGCACTAGGGCAAACTGATTAACAGGAAAACTGTCTTCAGTGTAACAGGCTGACGCTTAGTTCCATCCCCCACGGGTGCCTTGCCATGACCTTATTTGGGGGATGGTTTTTTGTTGTGATTTTAATTGATTGGTTTTGTTTCTCTAAACTCAAACTTCGCCACTTGTAAGAGGATGCCATCTGTTCATAGAATAAATGCTCGGTGATCACTGGCTCCTTCACTATGACTGACTCTTGTCAGATTAGAAACTAAAATCTAGAAAGATTAAGCAACATGTTTAATGACATTCTTCTACTAAGTCATGGAACTTGACAGTGATCTCGCCTATCTACTTGCAAGGCAAGTGGGTGCTGGGCTTTCAGAAACTCCTGTGCTTAGCAAAGTATGGCCTTGGCTAATCTTTATCAAGACTGTTTGAGGCAGGATCTACAATTCTAGTCTGCATTCCAACTGGTTTTTAGCTTTGTGATTGAGAATGAGAATTTCACCCCTTTTAGTCAATACGGCTTTATTAGAAAGTGGGGGAGAATATATGTATATATGTATATATGTGTGTATGATGAAATTAAATCATATATCTGATGTATGAAGAGTAACAGCAATAGCACCCATCTAATAAGTACTTAAGCTCTCACTATAATAAGTTTATGGTGAGGTGATGTATTTTTTTCTGAAAATAATCACACCGCAAAGCGAAGCTTCTGCATTCGAGGGGCTGAGATATACTTAGATGATACTATAAGTCAGAAACATCTTGGAATGGCCGACGGTTTGCTTGTGGAAGCAGGGGTTGACAGGGCTATAGATTATGAGTTATTATCAAATGATTGAGGCACGATAATTGAGTTGGCTGGGATATTATAATGGCAGATAAGAATGTATATGACTCCCAGCACAAATATGAGCCAAGCTAGCTGTGTTTGCTTATGTATGCAAGCATGTGGACATTTTGCTTATTTCCACAGCAGCTTTTCACAACTCCATGCATCTAGAGCTGTCGCAGAGAAATCCTACATAAGCAAATACAAAGTCTAGTAATGCACGAATTGATCCCCTATGTCAGAATAAGCACGTTTTGAAACAAGCGTTAAAACAAAACTGTGACTTAAAATCAGAATGACTTAGTTGTAACTGGTAAGCATTTGAAGTGTTTTGCCTAGCATGCAAGATCTTAGGAATGTGCGGAGATTGTCATAACTCTCTTTATCTACCCAAATTTTGGGTAAGCGTGGCAAGGACACAATTCCAAGGCCTCATATTACTGTGGATTCAAATTCTTGCTGTCATATTGCTTGTTCATTCTTTATCAAGTCATAAATGAATAGAAAACCTCACAAGCAGAACTTTCTGAAGTAAACTTACAAGCATAACATGGTCTCCATCCTGACATTGCTGATTTCCGGAGTCAATGTGATGAGCCCCAGGCTTCCTCGCTTTCCTCATGACTCATCCACTCATTTCCTTATGTTCTAAGCAAACTGTTATGCTTAATCAAGTTTTCAATGGTGGGGAAATAAACTTTAATCCCTTCTACAAATTCAGTAAATTATCCCAAGCTGGGCTGGAGATGTGGTTTGGTGAAGCTTGTATTTGACATACATGAGACCCTGGTTTCGATACCCAGTGCAAATGGTTGAGGAAGTTGGTTCAACCTTCACTTGTTTTAGCAACAAGAATTTGGTGAAGAGTTCACTAAACACACAGTAGAAAGAAGGAACTATCAGACAAAAAGAAGTCTGCCGAAAACAAGAGAGGAGGTGTATATCAGCTGCCCCATTTGAGCCTAAAAGCCCATCCTGTAAGGGCCACATGCACCAGGATTAGGAATTCTCGAGGTGTGCTGGAGAGACCCTGGAAGAGTTGTGCAGAGTCCCATTTTCTTGAGGGACTAGGTGGGCTCCTGTAAGCAAGCAAACATACTATCCATCAGACGATTCTTGGATGAGACCAGCATTCCTCTGGCCTGCAGTGCCTTGTGTTTGCACATAGAAAATCTACGGAACTTGTAAGAATAATAGTTGTTTGTTTCTGAATCCCAGTGGTGGTGTCCCTTCATAAGCTCACTTGGATTTTGACTCGGCATACTGTTTTCCTTTACCTCTGAAGTGCCTGGTTTAGGGATGTTTCCTGCAGATCTTAATTTAGGTGGCAATCAGAACAGTCCATCACCCTCTGTATAAAGTATTATTGCCTTTAAAGGAGAGGCAGACATTTTAACTAATATGATCAGTGAAGATCAGTCCTTAATTGTGTGATTATTTTTCAGAGGCAATTTTACCTCTGTCTCAGATTGCATTCCTAAATTAAGAGAATGAGATGTTAGATTTGTTAAACACCATCGATGTGACCTCAGTAATCTGCCTGACATGAGTTAACTGCAGAGAGGACAAAGTGCCTGATATGACAGCGTGAAAGAGCAAGGGTTAATTTTGACCACAGCTTCGGAGACTCTTCAGCCTGTCTTGGAGGACAAGGCATGGCTACAGGACTCTGCCTATGGCAGGGTCCATGGTGACCGGTGGGTGCATCAGGCTGTGACTTTTCCAAGGGTGGCAGAAGAAAAACAGAGCAAGAAGGTCAGAATGAGAAGCAGTTCATTCCAAAGACCATCCTGCTTCTGCCACCCAGGCCCCACCTAGTAACAGCTTTAGAACCTTCAAACTAGCCCCACAAGCTGGGGACAGAGTATTTGAAATACTTGTGGGGGGATTTCCAGTTCAGGCCATAGCAGAGTCCCGCAGTCAAGACAGACACAGAGGTTCTAGCTGTGCCCTTGGACAGCAGCTGTGGCTCAGAGACTTACCGTTTCCCTTACTATAGAATTCACTGAATAATATGGAAAGCATAGAAATCTTTGAAGTTTTGTAAGACATATATGTGTAAGGTTCACCTTGTCACACACACTCAACCTTGTTGTTTTGACATTTTGCTTTTATTTGCTTAATGAAAGCACAAGGCAGTAGCAATTTCTGACACCCAAACAAATGTGATCAAGCAAATACAGTAAATGCAATGGTATTAAAGACTTTAGGCTGATGACCAGGGACCATGGCATTTTGTGATATTTTGCTTGAGGACCTGGATGAACACTGTATTCAGTACACCATAGGCAAGGTAGTGAAGTATGCTTTCTAGATGTTTCCACGGGTACTTAGAGAAGCACAAATTCTTATCAACTCTCAAACATAAAATTGAATATATTTCTTTATGAATAGTTCTAATAAAATAGTAGCATTACAATAAAGAATTTAGAAAACAAAACTAAAAATTGAATATGAGCACATTATATTTTAACAACACAAAAGGTTAAAAGTTGGTTTATTTAACCAACATATATTTTAAGATTCAATGTTCCAATCACTTTTGTAAATGATTTTATTATTAATAACTTTATTACATATAGTTACATAGTTTGATTACACACATATGAGAAAATTGTGAGCAATTTCTCTCAGATATAGTTACTTTAAAATTAAAATCCTATATTCATTTATGTATATTCTAGTTAACTTCATGTAAGTATTTTCCCAGAAAAAAAAAATCTATCCATATTCCTTGGTATTTTCCTAAGCAAAATCTTTAGATCCTGTTTAAGAATTTTGCTACTCGGGATAGCATCATTTGAATTTCATTTGCCTTTGCTACTGTAGCTTGGATGAAAGTGTTGGTCACTAAGATAGGCTGTGTCTGTGTAACTGAGCATGAACATGTGGCAATGCAGGCTGAGATGAATTTCCGTGCTGTGCTGGGGGCCATGCTTTGTGTAGCTGCTGTATGGATGAGCCTCAAAATCTACCAGGTACAGGAGTCCTGTGCAGGGAATTCTCACTAAATGCAGATTTCCAGGCTTCACTAGGACCAAGAAACCCAGAACCCCAGCAGGCAATTCCTAGGACCCTGCACTTTCAGTACTCTCTCCCCACCCGGTTGTTCTTCAGAATGTGCTGTTGGCAATATGACGACAGACATGGAAGAAAGAAAATGCCATTCTTTTACAAAGAGAATATTGCTCTACCCTTGTCATTTTCTAAATTTATGTTTTTTTAAATATGGAAGAACATCTGAAATATTCAACACCCTGGGTTTTCTAAGAAATTGTTTCTAAAACATTTTATTTGCAGTCAGTGGCCAGACCGCTTATGCAAAATCCAGCCACGTTGAAATTTTGGCTTCACTCTTTTGCAAATACATCTATTCTAGCTGGTTGAAAAGCAGGGTGACCCAGACAGGAAGTACAAAACTTATTGCAGATAAATTACGCATCATAGCTTTTCCTGTATGTCATCCATGTGAAGTCCCTTGCGTCACTGTTTGTGACTGCAACAACCACAAAACAGAAACAATGTGACAGGAGTCTTTCCTAGAAAAATGAGAAAAAATGAAGTGCCTCTTTACAACAAGTCAAAAAATGTTTGGAAGCTCCAGCCGATGTCAAATCCTGGGGTGCGGGTAGGAGTAAAGGTTTCTAGTTTCCTTTCAACACATTCATTTTTGTAAACTGCCTTTGTTCTCTGTGGTACAATTCAAGCAGCATCTTTTCAGGACCACAAATGGCTATTTAGATGTCTGATTAATTGAAAACTCAGAAGTACAAAATGAAAGAGCTTAAACTTGAAGCGTTCCACCCCAGTGAGACTATCCATTTGTCAGGAACACAGTTCTGTCATAGAATAACTAAGCACCATGGATCACCATGTTTCCTACTTACCACAGGAGCAGGGGCTGCAAGGTTCCTCAAAACACTCCCAATGCTGTGTACGAGCTACAAGTTTGACTGCTCACCCTGCTGTGCTTGGATCTCACTTATAAGATCATTCCTTGCTGGGTCCATGTTCTTCTCCTTTGAAATAGGAATATCCACTTCACCCATTGTTCACTGGAAGTGTATAATTTTGCCTGGATTTTACAGATGCTTGCAGCTAGCAATTTGCCTTGATTTTCAGTGAAGACATTGAACTAAGCCTTTTGAACAATGTTGAAACCACTACGACTGTGAAGACCCATAGAAAAGGGCCAAATACACTTGTCTTATGACACAGGCACAGACGACCATTTGTGAAGCCAGGAGAGGACTTTTATGTTTGGATGTCAAGTTGATGAGGGGTCGAGTTATGATGATTATTTTGAGGGTTGGCTTGATTGGATTGAGAACACTTAGCAAGATACACCTCTAAGCATGTCCATGACTGAATTTCTAGAGAATAATAGGTCATGAACACTCTGACCAAAGCAGTGAGTCAATCACTTGCTGCATTAGAAAGATGATGATCTTCTGATGGGTAGGAGGAGTCCTTAGAGGCAGCAGACCATGGAAAGCACACACACACACACACACACACCCCTTGTGCCCCCCAAATGCCTCTTTCTCATCTTCCTCTCCACCATCAGCAACTATTGCCCTGTTACCTCCTTTGCCACGGTATAATGAAGCCTTTGAAGCCCTCTGAAATGAATCCTTCCTCCAATAGATGGTTTCTGACAGGCATTCTGTCACAGCAATGCAAAAGTAATCCATGCATTAGTGTCTGATCTATATTATCAATGGCATAAACCATGCTGCACCTTCACAAAGAGTGATTGATGGTAACTTACTCCTTTGTCTTTACAGAGTTTCCCACTGAGCTCATAATTATGACTAATAACATATGTCTGTCCTTTCCAGCAGTTCTGAATGAAAGAATGGAGGGTTTGTCTTTCATCTGTCAAAACTCAGAAGTTTACTACAGAAAAACTTATTGAAATAACTGCAGTGAGAATGAAGAATACATTTCAATCGGTTACAAAAGAACACGGGATGAAAGATATCTCATGTAAGTGGGAAAGAGAATAAAGCAAATAAGATGTGCTGATAAATATAATATATGCAATAATTAATAATAATCAAATAACAATAGCAAAACATGATCTATGGCACCTAATCATGAAAGTTATCATCATGTTACTTAATACTATATGGTGATGACAAGGAAAATGAGGCAAAATTCGGGAAAAAATTTCAAGTGTGATAAGGTCTTGTTAAAAAAAAGAATGGAAAAGTTTTCTCAGAAGAGATCATGTAGCAAAATAATAAAACGTAAGAGTGAGGCTAACTACGCATTTATTACTAAATATTTGTGCTTTAAGGAGAGGGGGACATATTACTTCAAAAGTAGGAGAGTA
>LOJH01057694.1:0-11517 GCA_001685095.1 Ellobius talpinus | reverse complement strand
GGGTAAAACGAAGTACTACTATTCTAAAAACAAAACAAAGCCAAAAAAAGTAGCAATAGAGTAATTCATAATAGCATTCTGCTCTACTCATAGATCAGTGCCTTGTTCAGCCGTCATCAGAGAAGTTTCCTTCAGCAGCAGATGAGAACAAATACAGAGACCCACAGTCACACAACATGCAGAGAGTGAGAGACCTTGGAACACTCAACCCTGATGTCTCCATCAGGGAGCCCTGTGGAAGAGGAGACAGAAAGTGTGTAAGAGCCAGAGGGAATGGAGGACACCAAGAAAACAAGGCCCTCTAAATCAGCATAAGCAAAGCTCATAGGAACTCACAGAGACTGAAGCAGCATACCCCGGGCCTGCAGGGGTCTGCACCGGGTCCTCTGTGTATATAGCATAGCTTCGCATTTTTATGGGATTCCTGAGTGTGTGAACAAGTGGGTCTCTGGTTCTTCTCCTTTCTCTTGGGCTCTTCTTCTGTTTGTTTGTTTTGTCCCACTTTGATGTGTTAGTTTTTGTTTTATCTTATTATATTTTATTTTGTTACATTTTATTATTGTTCCTTAGAAGGCTGTTTGTTTTCTAAAGAGAAAAAAAGGGAGTAGATCTGGACGGATGGGGAAGGGGGAGGAACTGGGAGGAGTAGAGGGAGGGGAAACCATAATCAGGATATATTATATGAGAAAAAAATCTATTTTTCAATAAAATGGGGGGAAAGAGCTGGGTAGTGGTGGTGCACGCCTTTAATCCCAGAACATGGGAGGCAGAGGCAGGTGGATCTCTGTGAGTTTAAGGCCAGGATGGTCTACAGAGCGAGTTCCAAGACAGCCAAAGGATACACTGAGAAAGTCTGTCTCAAGAAAAAAAAAATAAAATAAAATGGAGAAAAAGAATCTTCTACTATATTGGGTTCCCATACAACCCCCAAATGGCCCTTAGTTTTAACTGTCCCCCCTTTTTCCCTCCTTCCCCCCTTTTCTTCTCCTCCCCATTAGATCTTTTTGTTTCACCTCTCCATCCATTCATAACTATCAATCTATTTCCCCTTCCTAGGGCAATCCATCTCACCCTCTAGTCCCTTACCTAACCTCTGTAGGTATAGAGATTATAGCCTGTTTACTGAAGTCATAGTAGCCAGTATCCACATATAAGCAAATATAAACTGTGTTTGTCTTTTGGGCTCTGGGTTACCTCACTCGGGATGATTTTTTTCTAGCTCCATCCATTTATCTGTGAATTTCATGATTACATTTTCAACAGCTGGGTAATATTCCATTGCATAAATGCACCACATTTTCTTTATCCATTCTTATGTTGATGGACACTAGGCTGTTTCAAATTTTGCCTATCATGAAGAGAGCAGCAATCAACATGGTTGAGAAAGAATCTCTGTGATAGGATGGAGTGTCCTTTGGGTATGTGCCCAAGAGTGGTATAGCTGAATCTTGAGGAGAGATATCGATCCAGCTTCCTGAGGAACCACCACACTGACATCCATAGCAGCTGTACAAGTTTGCACTCCCACCAGCAGTTCTTTTCTTATTCAGTATTGTTTTAGATAACCTTGGATTTGTGTGTGTGTGTGTGTATGTGTGTGTGTGCTTCCATATGAAGCTTAAAATCCTTTCAAGTCCTGTGAAGAACTGTCTTGGAATTTTGATGGGGTTTGCATTGAATCTGTAGATTGCTTTTGGTAGGATGGCCATATTTATTATATCAATCCTACCAATCCAGGAGCATGGGAGATCTATCCATCTTTTGGTATCTTCTTCAATGTCTTAAAGTTTTTTATTATAGGATTCTTTCATTTGCTTGGTTAGAGTTATCCCAAGATAGATATATTGAGACTCATACATTTTATACCCTCTCATGAGGAGATGATGGCAGTGTGGTCTGGAGGTCTGACTTATAGAAATATGCCTTGGTCTTTGGCTGCCTGGGTGTGCCCAGACACCACCCACTCCTACCTGTGTCTGGCCAGTGGAGTACACACTTGCCTGGGGCTTTGTGATGTGTCTTGTCAACTACGACCTGGTGAGGTAGAGCCTGCAGACCAGCCATGCAGGTAGTGTGTAATGGAGCCCAAAGTCATTTTTCCCTCCGCTGAAGGCAGGACTATGGGTGCATTATCACATGCTGAAAGTGACACCACCCAAAACTTATGGGCAGAGGATGGCCAGGGTACCATATTTGAACCCCCTTGGATTCTGCCCTCTGCATTTACTCTTTTGTCCAGCTGTACTTGGAGTTCTTTCACTACAATAGAAACTTCATAGCTGAGAATAAGGTACTCCTGGTGTGGCAAAATCAGGTGGATCTCTGTCAGTTTGAGACCTGCTTGATCTACTTAATGAGTTCAAGCCATCCAAGGCTGGTGTAGTAAGACCCTGCATCAAAAACAAAGACTAGCTCCGTGAGTGTTGTGGTCCTTCTAGCATAGTCTGAGGCAGTGGTGTAAGCTCTGAGCTCATAGCTGCTATCTGAAGTCAGGGCCTTATGGTGGTGACTCTCTGGGACATATGGCATGCCTGTGTTGCTTTGAAAAAGAAAACTCATACCAGGGACAGCAGCCAATACTACAAGAGTAGTGGCTCAGATCCTGGACCAGGGGTTCCACACCTCAGCCATAGAGAGGATGCAGTCAAATGTCCTGGTGTGTTTTGGTTTGGTTTCTCTGAGGACATTTCACTCATCTTCATAGTAAGATGAACAGCCAATCAGAGACCAGAAGGATGTGCTCAGAATCACATCAAATGCATCATTTTTTTCATATAAATGACCATGGATTTGAGCCACACTGGGAATTCTCTGTGTCTCTCTGAAGTCATAGACCAAGGACCTGTCCAACAATAAACCCAAAGGATCCTTCCATTGCATCAGATATCATTGCCATTTGCCTGGAGGCCACATCTCAGAGGTAAAGTGGCCATCAAGGTCTCTGGGAGGGTCCTTCTTGGTACCACACCATCAAGGTGTCCCATCCTTAGGACAGATGGATAGAGGAGATGGACAGTTCCTGAGAGCCATCTGGAGGAAGGAATTATGCAGGTGGGTGGGGAAGGAAAGCGGTGGAGGTGGCCAGGTCAGGGACAAGCAAGCAGCAGTGAGGCCTGTGCTGGAAGAAGTGACTGACCCCTGGGAGGGACGCTTATACTTGTCTACTCTGCTGGCTCCAGTACACACTTAGCTCTTTTCTGGTGTGCTGCCCAGGGATGCTGTTCTTCAAATACTCACTGAGTTCCTGTTGGACAGTGATTTCCTCTTGGACGCTATGGAGGTCAGAACACAACATGGAAACATCATCAAAGAAACGGCTGAGCAACCAAACCAAAACACTCATCTATAATTGTCAAAAAAATCCTTTAAAAATAAAAGTGGGGTTGGCACATCCCCAGGCAAAGGAACCAAGACACTGTGCAGAGCGTGTGCAGGAAGCTAAACCCCAAGGAAACTTCCAGTAGAGGGTGGAAGAGGGAGATTTTCAGAGCATGTGGCTAGGACGCACTTCCCCCAAGAATCTCTTTCTTCAAGGTGTGTTTCGTTCCCTTTCTGTTGTGTGATAAACACTGAACAAAAGCAACTTGGGAAGAAGAGGGCTTATTTGTCTTAAACATGCAGGTCTTAGTCCATCACTGAGGAAGTCAGGGCAGGAACTCAAGGCAGGAACCTGGAGGCAGGAACCATGGAGGAACACTGCTTACTGGCTTGCTCACTCTAAGGCTTATACTTTGCTAGCTTTCTTATACAGCCCAGACTGCCTGGGAAGGGTAGGGAGTGGTAGGGAATGGTGCCACTCGGGTGAGATGTGCCCTCCCATACCAAATAACATGATAATCCCCCTAACAGACTTTCTTCTAGGCAATTGGGGTTCTTCTTCGCAGGTGACTCTAGACTGTCAACTTGACAATAAAAAGAAGAAAGTAAAGAGTCAGAGAGATGGCTCTTTGGTTAAGAGCACTTCCTGATCTTGCAGAGGACCTGAGTTCAGTTCCAATCACCCTTGCTAGATGGCTCACTGCTACCTATAATTCTATTTCCAAGGGGTATTCAATGTCTCTGATCTCCATGAGACTGAAACACAAATGCACATACAGACAGACAAACATGCACACACATAATTTTAAAAAAAATCTTAATAAAAGCAAATCTTTTTAAAGGATAAAGTGAGCTGAGCACCAGCATTGGCCTCCCTCTGCTTTCTGACTGGAATACAGTGTGACCAGCTGCCACCAGCCCGTGCCACCATGCTCCCCCTCCCCACACACACACCACAGAACTATATACTTGAACAAGAAACCAAACAAACCTTAGTTAAGTTGCTTTTCTCAGGTATTTGTTGCAGCAACATGGGAAGTAATTGCTACAGTTGGACAGTTTACATCAGACCGTGTGACACTGATTCCAGAGGCTGATTCATGGGTACAATCTATGGGGCCCCCACTCAAGGGTGCACCTGTCTGCCATGATTTAAATTGTGTGGCTTCAGTTTCCAGCCTCTTGCATGGTTCTGAATTTGGATCCTCTTCGGCCCCTTTCCACCATCAGCTTGTTTACGTTCTTCCTAGTTACTGACGGATCACCCATTGCTGCTGTTGCTAGGGTCTCCATCCTTCCCTCATTTGTTTCCAGGAGCCCTTGGCTGTGAGTTTGGGGTGCTGATAATATCTTCTTCTGCTTTTTTTCTGCTCATCTGGTCCATGACTTCCTTCAACCAACAGAATGCCTTGATTTGACTGATCCAGCACACAGTGTGTGTACAGTGTGTGTGTGTGTGTATGTGCACATGTGTATGCATCTATGAGTGTGTGCATGTGTGTATGTCTCAGGGTTTTGTTGAAGTGTTTCCTCACTTTTGAGGTCACAGAGATATTCTGTAATTTCTTCTGTGATCCTGTAGTGTTAACTTCACATTTCGGCTTTTTCCTGCGTTAGAGAAATCAATCCGACTTCATTGTTCCCTAGTAAGGAAATCATATTATCTACACTTTAATTTCTCAATTTATTTCTAGCGAGACTTTTTTTTTCTGATGGATGCAGTTATTTTTCTCTGTAAAAGACTGGTATAGTTTGTGGAGAAAATGAGGAAGAGCAGGCAGAACTGGTGGCTGCACTTTCAGGGAAAATACTGAGTATTTGCTGGTGACTTAGCTGTGACACAATAAACGGGTAAAAAAATTGATTTCTATCTCAGTGCTGGGAGGGATCATTAAACTTGACATTTTATTCTGTTTGAGGTCGGAACCTTCATGAGAACTAAAAATGATTCCAATTTACTCTCCACCTATTTCCTGGAAGGGAGATTTCATGGTCCATATACAGCACATAACAAGAAGGGGACGTTCCCAGCTGTAATTGCAGAGCAGTAATTGACAATGGGGGTACAGACTCACCCTTTCCCTTTGCGTCTGATGAGTCTCACTTAATCCATTCAACCTACAGACCTCTGTTTCTCCCACCTCCCTCTCTTCTGAGCCTCAGCGTCAGCTCCCCATTCTTTACCCTGCTAATTTGCCCGAATTTAGAACAAACAAGTAACTCAGCCAGTAGGCCTTCTTCTTTTTAGTTAACTGAACTTAATTGAAGTCTGGCACAAACAGAAAAACACGTCAAGCATAGATTCACAGCTCAGGAGATCTCCCAGGCTGAGCCAGCACAGTCAGCCCAGGAGACACCAGTCCTCTCAGAAGCCATCTGTGCCTTCCCTGAGCAGCCACTGTCCTGTCTTTCCCTTGTTTTTCCAAAGCACAGACGAGTGTTGCCTCAGTGTGACTTTCTCAACAAAGGTTAGAGGAGATACCTCTTCTTATATTTGGTTCCTTTTTCAAGTGATTTTGTGGAACTCACCAATGTGTGCATGCGTGTGTGCGTATGTGCTGCAGTGTGCAGGCACATGTGCACGTGTGGGTGTGTGCATGCAGAAGCCAGAGGTCAGCCTTGGGTATCATTCCTCAGGACAGCTGTCCCCCTTGTTTCGTGAGACAGCATCTCTCACTGGCCTGGATCTCACTGGTTCAGCTAGGCTGGCTGGCCAGTGAGCCCCAGAGATCCTCCGGTCTCATCTCCCCAGGGCTGAGATTACAGATGCATGTCACAAAAAAAAACTGGGAGATTTGGTGCATTTGTAACACTGAGTATTTCCAGATGTGAACATTGTACCAACTCTAACTTGTAGGCCTTGTTTATTTTCAGCAATGTTTCATAGTTTGGGGGAAAGATTTTTTTTCATATTTTAATTAATTTATTTATAGGACTTTGAGGTGTTTTATTCTTTCTTTTATATTTTTGCTAGTATATAAAAGCATAATTGATTTACATATCGCTTGTGTTCTGTGACCTTGAATCTTAGTTCAGTCTGAGTTACTATAATAGAGCACCAGAAGCTGGAGAGCTTACATAGAAAACATATTTATTCCTGACAGTTCTGAAGATTTGGAAGTCCAAGGTTGATGGCCAGCATCTGAAAAGGAATTTTGCATCATGACAGAGAGATGCCAAGAGAGAGACAAAAGGGTACCAGCTAGGTATTATGGGGCACACCTGTGGTCTCAGGCGTTAGACAGAGGCAGAGGATTGTGTTTGTCAATACTGAGGAACAAACAAACAAACAAACAAAACATTAAAAATGTGACTGGCAAAATGGTTCAGCAAGTAAAGGCATTTTGGGACCACTTTTGTGTGTGCGTGTGTGTGTATGTGTGTATGTGTGTTCAACAACACAAGCTTCACCTGCATTTTCCTCCCAACTATCTTATGGAAAGCTCTGTTTTTGCTGGCATTTTGCAGATGAAGAACTGAGTTCCAGAGAGAGAAACTATCTTGGTCAGGGTCACCTAGAGGGTAAGAAGCAGACACAGGGCCATGGAGTGGCTCTCTGACTCTGAAGACTCTGGCCCTTGAGGGTCAGCCCTCCTAGATTCCTGGGGTCTCACACCTCCACCTGCTGACTCCAGTGGCTTTGGTCAGAAGGTGACATCAACTTCGGTGCAGGCTCACTCTCTTCTTGAGGAAGGGCACAAAGATACCCATTGTTGAGAGCCAAAGAAGTGTGTGATCTGTAGACATCAGAGCTACCAGCAGGGGCAGATGTTCAGAGAGAGAACAGATTCCATGAGACGCTTGGTGTGACCAGGTGATCACACAGGGCTTTGAGCAGGAAAATGAAATCCATCCACTTTTGAGGCGTTAAGGAGACTGTGGCTACTAGAACTATGGTAGGCAGAATTAGGACTTTGGAAAGCCAGGCAAGCCAGCTGTAGGCCCAGGGCTCCTGCCACCATACACAACGCCACTAAGTCAGAGTGGTAACCTGTGGGTCACTGTGGTACAGAGAACATGAGTCTGGTCTCAGCAGCCCTGGTGAGATAGTCTTCACCTACAGGCAGCCGGGCAGCCAGCCTGCTCCTGATAGGGACAGCTACCCAAATGCTGGGGGAGGAGAAGATGGCAGCCTCCCTGTAATTCAGCCTCTCTGTAGGCAGAGAGAGCTGGCTTACAAAATCAAACATCGGCAGCCTGTGGGTTTGATTGAGAGACTGCCTCAATGACTCAGGTGGATAAGCCAGAGAGGATGATTCCCAACATAATCCTTGGGCCTCCACACATGTGAACACACACACACACACGCACCAGGATGTGGAAAAGGAAATAAAATGAGACCTTAAACAGTGACGGGGTTATAGAGGCTCTGCCTGAGGAGTCTGTACAGAGGCTGCCTTTCCAGGCTGAGGTCAGCCGCCTTCTCTCTGTCTTGTGTACACACTTCCTCAGTACGTGATGTTGCCCCCTGGGTTATGACATAGCATGCAGGTCCTCACCAGATGCCAGTGCCAAACTCTTGGACTTTCCAGACTACAGACCTATTAATAAACTTCTTATGATTATAAATTTCCCAGTCTCTGGTATTCTGTTACAGCAATATAAAATAGACCAAGGCAAGACATCACCCTGTCTGCTTATTTCTTACTATTAAAATTCACCTGCCTAGAGACATCTGCTCAGGGCTCAAGAGTCTGGGATTCACTTATCTAGAAAATTACTATATTTTTAATATTGGCTTGAACATTATGATACTGGTTGGATAGTGAAAATTAATTTGGTACAAATTAGTAAGAATATCAATTATTTGTGCAGGATAGGCTGAAGACATGAAATGATTGACAGGAAGCTGAAAAGGCAGTGTGGGGAGGGGTCACTGAGCCCCAAGGCATGTGGAATATGTGCTGCAATGACTTTGGAAAATCATCTTGGCCCCCCTTTCTGATCTTTGCCCCGACATATTTTGGGCTAGAGTATGCCCTGTCTTGTAGAATCCAGGAACAATACTGTTGACTCCTGGCTGTCTCCATACCTGGCCTTCCTGAGGTCTTTCCCAGGAACCTTCTTCTGTCCTGGCCGATGCCTAGTCCTTGCCTGTACGCCCTCCTCCAGGACATGCCTCTGGATATGTCAGCTGGCAGTCTAGGTTATGTTCTTCTGCTGTCACTACCAGGGGCCTGGACCCCGGCCACAGCCAGATCCTGTGTATGGACTTCTGAGTAGGAAGGCAACTTCCATCAACCTCAAAGCACCATCACCTACTCTGGGTTCAGCTTGCACATCTGCCTAGAAATTGGCACAATTATTGTGCACTCGATTACAACCTGCAGAGACTGAAGAGCAGCTCCTAGAGGTGTGCCCCAGATAGCGCCTGGTCCAATCCAGGCCTTTATCTTTCATTATTCCACATTGGACTCTGGTTCCAAATCATGATATGACCCAAGGGCAGGATTCGCCCTTCTCTGCCTCTTCACCAAAACATGACCCAAACTCAACATGTAATTGCTTACAGTTTGCCCATTATTCCCAGTAATAAGTTGAGGGTCTGTGACTCTCCAGCCCAGACACAGCTGAGGATGTCGGGGACACCTGAGAGCTGATGACTTCATTTCCTCAGAAACTGCAGCTTCATCTGTCAATGCCCAGGAAAATGAAAAGTGCAGTTCTCTGCCCACTAAGGAAGTCACTTCTAATTTGTCTGAGGAAGATGGGTCCACCAAGGACATGGATGTGGATGTGGCTGGGTCAGTCTGGATCAGGGTGAGGGAAGAAGGAGATAGTTCAAACAATGAGTAAGAGCGATGCTGGCTGATTCACATCCCAGTTCACATTCTCATCAGAGCATGGTGGGACCCCAGCTGTGGTCACCTCAGTGAGATAGAGTCCTCCTGGGCCACTTGACGCTTGAAAAAGAAAATGTCCATTTCTCACTAGCACAGACACCTCTGTGGAGCAGGGGGTGCAGGATCTGTGGGAAGAGAAGAGCAAGGAAGGATCCTCAGAATGCATGGGAACAGAAGGGAGCGCTCTTCAGCAAGTGAGCAGAATTCTCTTCAGAGCGGCTTCTTTCTCCAAAGGAAAAAAGTGAGGGGGTGTCCATAACTGTAGCAGAGTCTAGGGGAGCTTTCTGGTCTACCTCAGGGGGCTGCGAGGAGCTCACAGGAGACAGGACTGCCCGGGAGATAGGAGACAGATATCTTTCAGTGACCCAGGATGCTGAGGGAAGACATTCCAGTCTGAGACAAGTGATCCAGAGAGCAGAACAGAGGATGTTTCTGTGAACCTAAGAGAAAGAGGAGACCGTTAGCTATTGTGTGTGGGTGTGGCGGGGCATCGTGTTTTCTGTGCGAAGGTTTTGTGGATGCAGCCATCTCTCACAAGACAGGGAGTGTTTCCTGTTGACATGTCAGCCCTCCAGCAACATCAGAATCCAGGATGCAAACGACAGAAAATGAACTAAAAAAGAATGAGTAGGAACTGGAGAGATGGCTTGGTAGTTAAGAATACTGACTGCTCTTGCAGAAGACCTGGGTTCATTTCCCAGCACCCACATGGCTTCTTACAACCATCGGTAACTGTAGTTCCAGAGGATCTGGCCCCCTCTTTTGGCCTCTGTGGGCACTGCGCAGATATGGTGCACAGACGTGCATGCAGGTGAGACATCCATGCACATTAAAATGAATAAATTATTTTTTCATAAAGCTAGGAATCAGTTTAACCCTTAAAAAAAGAATAATGTTTCTCCATGGCTTGAGGGTCCAAGGACGGAGCTGTCTTCAGTGACTAAGAGTCCTCCAGTTCAGTAAGACTACAGACATCCTTCCTCCTGTGACTCTGGTGCCCCTGTTTTAGCATCATTCCTGAGCAGACTGACTCCATGGACACGTTGAATCCTATAATGTCCCTGCAATATAAGTAAATGTGTGGAGGTTGGTGTGAGAGGTAGATCATTCGTTTACAGCTACCAGGGACACATGTTGTAAACATAAGTCACATTTAATCTCACACTTTATTAAGTAACTTTATTTGAATTAATAAATAGTAGCTAGATTATGGGAAGACCTACTGCTCACCACAAAAGTTGGGGAAGACAGACGGAACTTAAAGCTCTAGCACTGACAAAGTTCACTTTGCCACAGGAAGCCAGCTCATCAAAGACTGGGAGCTGGGCCTTTGAGGATGGGTCCCAGGGCAGCAAGAGTGGAGAAGACCTTTCCAAGCTCAAGACCACAAAGCTCTTTATTCTGTTTGAAAGCCAATTGTTGTGGCTGGGATGAGGCTTACCAGCTGGTCTGTACTCACCCAAGACAAGGACGCCCAGGTGTATCAGCTGGGATGTAAGGTCCCACCTCGAGCTTGTGCTGATAGATGGCAGAGGGATAGTTGCATCCACCCTGGAATGTGCAGCCTGCAGTCAGGCTTGGGGTTGCCAGCAGGAACAGGTGCTGGGCAGTGGCCTTGGCCCTATAGGCAGCCTCTCGTGGTACTTTTTCGGTTGTTCCCACACTGGTGAGCAACATGGGCCTGAAGGAGATCCAGGAGACGCAAATCTGTTAGTTCTTTATTCCATAAGAAAAATACACACCGTCTGGAAAGGTCGGGGCATTTGGGAAAGGTCAGGGTTCACAGCTATGTACATGGAAGCTGGCGGCCTTCTGCTCAGGATGGCTTCTGCACATACAACAAGAGAGAAGGACTCCAAAGCTCCCCATGCCAGCCTTTGTTTCCCTACTTTTTTCCTTGTGTTAAATTTTTCAGATATCCCCCTGACAAAAAAAAAAAAACCTGTCTAAGTAGCACCTCTAAGCAGTCTCATTGCAGTGACGCTGAGGTCCATCAAGGCAAAGCTGCACGGGATTCTGATGATCTGTGCTCGCCTGGGTCAAGGCATCCATGTGTATCTGATGGGATGTGAGACATCCTAGGGCCTTATGGAGGGACCTCGCTTTCAGGGCTTAGTGGCTGGTTCCACAGGCTAACAAGGGAGCATTTTGAGGACGGTGTATAGAGCTGTTAGATAACACAATGGCTGCTGGAGTAAAAAGAACAGACTAGAATCCGCACACAGCCTCCCGAGCATGAACACATCACCAAAAGGGGCGCAGGGCATCAGACAGAACTCTGTAGGATCCGCTTTTCTTTTTTTTTATTTATTATGTATACAATATTCTTTCTGTGTGTATGCCTGAAGGCCAGAAG